>CM051695.1:4142400-4202400 GCA_028022725.1 Lycodopsis pacificus
TGAACTTGAACCTGGCGAAACAAAATGAGATGAAGACGTGGAGCGGTGGGAGAAACCTACGATCTGTGAGGTTGAGGCTGGCGGAGCGTTTGGGCTCAGTAGCTCGGAGCTGCAATGGACTATGGCAGGGGTCTCAAACTCCCGGCCCACGGGCCGAATTCGGCCCGTCACGTCATTTTATGTGGCCCGCGAATCCGCCAGTAAAAAAAAAAAAAAAAAAAGTAAAAACAAAGAAAATGTATTTTTTTAAGTTAGACTTGATAATAACAATAACATAGTCGACATTATGAGATAGAAAGTCAAAATTATGAGATACTTAAACACACAGTCATAAGCAGCTCTTTGGCTGGTTACTGTACATTTGACATGGAAATGTATTGTGAGTACATTGAAGACTACTTCAAACGTGTCTTTACAACAGATGAAATACATTGAACAAAGTTATTGTAATAACTTGTTTAATATGTGTCTTTGGTATTTTCTTTAATAGTTTGGTATTTGATGGAGTAATCTGGGTTTCTTAACCCTAAATTAAAAGGATTTAAGTTATAATAACAGAAATGTGCTTAAATATATTTTTACATTTATATAACTGCATGTACAATATTTTTACACTTGAATAAACAATAATCAAATGCAGAGACAGTTATTTAACAATATGTTACGAGTAGTTAAATTTACAACCGGCCCTTTGTGGGCGACCATGATGCTGATGTGGCCCGGAGTGAAAATGAGTTTGAGACCCCTGGACTATGGGAATCATGTGTCCCCACTAAGTATGGTATAGGTACAGTGCACAAGCCAGAGAGCACCAGTTCATATAAGGAGGGCAATTTCAAAAGCTTCACTAACTGAGCTGACTGAGAGATTCTTCTTAATGGTTCAGGCAGGTCCCATCCTCCCTTGCAGCAGAGGTGGAAATCACAAATCACTGGTGGCGTGCAAACAGATATAAATGTCCTGTTGAGCGGGAGAAATGATGAGAGAAGTGTTTGTGGTTGTCAGTGGGGTCTCTTGACAAAATGAGGAGAAAACTAGCCGTTCCTGAGAAAAGGCATCTCCCATGTTGAAGCTGGTCCACTACTGCCCTCTGCTGGCCTGGTCAGAGTACAACACCTTCATTTAGCATTGAAATAAGATAAATAACGCAACAAACAAAAACATTCTATGTGAGTCACAAAGATATGTCCGTGCGAGTTATGAAGTGTAGTCACAATATAAAATGGGTTGGATTGGCGCACACAGACACGGCTGTTTTGTACGGTGCTAGCTAGCTGTAGCTAATGTCTTTACAACCGGTACATTTGCTGTTTGGGTCGACTGCGAAAACATTCCAGCGGTCAAATTTGTCGAAATACTTTCTTTGGGTTCAGTCTGAACACAACTTCAGAAAATTCAACATGTATTCTATATACACAGCCTGCACCATGATACACAAATAACACAGATCACTTCACTGCAACTGAGAGCAAATGCCATATGATTTAGTAATACTTCAGCTCGGATTTCATAGGAAATGAACATGTACTAACAACAAAAAAAATGATATTGTCTTAATTACAAATAAAAGATTCATTAATTGTCCAAATTGTGTGACTACTTCGATACAACTACGACTATTGTCAAAGTGCAATATGGCTGACACTGTATTTGCTTCTAGTCATGTTCAGACTTTTTTTCTGTTTGTATGATCATCACACATTGTGTAAACTACTCCCAGTAATAATGTTTTGTGTTCTTGATCAGGTAATAATTATAGTCTGCAATTAAGATGTTAAAAAGATGTCAAAATAGTTACCTAATGACTGCCAAAGAAAACTGGCTGCAAGTTATGCACCAGATCCCTCAGTTCCAATTAAGAGAAGTATTAATATTACAATCTACATTTTCACAGACGGCATTTTGACATGTCACAGGTATGAATAATAAAATGAATTATATCTGAATTTGAATTAGTTCTTTAGGTTTTGAGGTGCTGGTGTTGTGCATGCTGGCTCGCCGTTAGACTGTCATGGTTGGAACGGGGACTGTGAGCCAGGCGTTGTCACGCAACATCAGTGTTGGACCTCACAAATGCTGGCTGAAAGGGAGCAAATCCCCGCAGCCAGGTTCAACATCTGACATAATCGATTACACTGGTGGCAGATTTGGTTCAGAAGTTGGCGCTATAAGCTACACATGGCTGTAATCTGCCAGTAAACAGAGTAGAAGAAGTGGCGATATTTTAAAATACACATATACTATAGGAACATGGCTAATGCTGGAGGTGTGTTTCTAAAAATGCAATGGTACATGTTCATTTTTCACTGCAGTTCCAGAGAGGCCTAATAGTTTGGTTGGAACTACGACATAGTTCTCCTTATGTTGCTCTTCTTCTCTGCTCAGTCATGGTGGTACATACTGATTGTAATGACTGCAGCAAATCAAAAGTAATAGCAGGGAATTTCTACCTATGGTCCCTTTCTTCTATCTTGTAATGTGTTTTTCCACAAAGGCTGGGCCGCTCTGGCCTGCCCTTCTTTGCTCCTCAGTGGAATACATTTCAGGTCTTAATTGTGGCACTCAAATTCATATTGAATTATCTGGATTGAAATACGGCTGTAAATAGGCCTGTGATTTTCCTTGAGGGAATGACACGGTGCTCGGTTTCCATGGTGCTGATGTCATTTTAATCACTGCTGCCTGCTCACAGAGCTGCTGTTACGAGCACCAGGCAGCTCTGAAATGTCTTTCTCTGGGTTGGTCCAGACATCAGCAGGACCACAGCAGTTTGCTTTTATTGTTCCTGGGTGTGTGGCTGTGTGTGGGTGGGTGAGGTGAGGAACTTCTGTTCTTGTTTCATATAGTTGCGGGTGTGCATTTGAGAGACAAGGATTACAGAATCATTGCGATGGTTTTGCATGCCCCCTTTTACCACACTGCTCGACATTTGATGATGTTCAGCCCTCTGTGTAAACCCTTAGTGATCGACAGCCACAGTCTGGTCATTTACCATTACCACAGCTGGACAGCTAACGTGAGCTATGTATAGCTGTTGGTGACTTACTATATGCAGGATGCACACAATGTGCAGGGTGACTGAATGAAATAATATTAAAAAGAGCAAAATCGGAAATCAGCAATATCTTTAGCAAGCTAAGCTAACTAGCTTCCACTTTCCAACTGGAATACAAATTTAACAACACATCAGTGGTGGGCCGTCAGGGCCTGCAAGGCCTTCTCTGCTGGCCTAGACAGAATCAAAGTTATAGCTATTTTATAATTTAATCATTTTTCATAAATACACTACATGTATTCTCATTTTTTTCCCATTATCTTATTTTCTCATTGCACAGCTCCTGTCTTCCAGTGCAGCTTGTTTTAAGTAGAGCTTTCATCCAATCAGATCTCACCTCTGTGTCTCTAGGTGAAACAGAGGCCCGATGCCTGCAGCCTCACAAGTGAATCCCTTTGCAGTTTAAGTGAATGGGGATGAAATTGTTGATTGGTTGAAGACTATGACAATCAGATCTTTAGTTTGACATGTTGGGCGTATTCTTTGACATGTCGGAGCTGCTAGCTGGCCTAGCCATACGTGATTGGTCAGTGGGCTAGCGTGACATGTTGGGCGGTGACAATCCCAATATCTGCTGCCTCTGCCGAGCGGACAATTTCAGCCCTCAAACGCATTAAAACGTATTCAAGAGATACAACTGGGGAGGCTCGACTGTCTTCACTGGCATCCATGAATCGAAAAGGTCTTTATCTTTACATAATAAACATACTTATATTATCGCAAACCACTATTTTGCTCAGCACCTGTGCATAAATACACTTTACACTTAGTAAAGCTACATCAGAAGTTGATTTTGAAAACTGACAATCCCCGGCACATCCAAAACTGGCTCTAGAGCCTACTATAGAGCCTTATAGTTTGAAACGTAGGGCCACTGACCAAGCGTCGCTATTGGACGAACTGAAAGTGAGAATGTGTTGCCTTGGAAGCATTTTAGTCAACTGTTACAATGTGAAATGCACACTCAGATGAGTGACTGCTGTCTTTGATAGCGTTATCTAGCTCTAATCTTATGTCCACGCTTAAGGACCTGCTTTCATCCAGATAACTGATCCAGATCCAGATCACGTGTTAAAACCAGCTGCAAATGGAGCGTTACATTCATTGCTCCATGATGTTGCGTGGGATGCTGTTGCAGTAGCAATATCTCTCTGTAAAACTCTCTCTCCTGTGTCCTATTTCTTAAATCTTCATTATCATAGCAAGATATTTTACTTGCGAGTGTGTGGCGGATGCATCAGCATCCAATGCCCTGCAGAAGGATAAGGGGTTTGGTCCGGTCAGCTGGAGGTCAATGATCCTCTACCCGATGACAAGCTTTACTGTATGTTAAAATGCAGTCTGCTGTTAATATGCTTTTTATGTCTTTATTCAGGAGTGGGCTGTTTCTCCAAAGTCAGTTCATTATTACTCATCTACTGCACCAGAGGGACAGATGTGCTGCCGTGCTTTATCCTAACCTTGTCTTTTCTGACATTAAAAACAGTTTGGGGAAAGCGGTTGTACTTTGTGTGTAAAACTGTTTGTCATTTCAATGTCAAAGCAAAGTGTAATAACTAAAGAGCATCAGTAGTGCTGGTTTATGGTCAGTGGTGGCCGGCTGGTGCATTGAGGTCTGTTTTACAGGTTGCTCTTCCTGTGGTTGGCCCACTACCGCAGGAGCTACAACCCATGCAACCGGGACAGGCAGGCTGCCTGCACACGGTGATGCCTGAGCCATCGGCTAGCAGCTAACGGTGCTAACAACGCCGATTCTGCCCACAGAGCTTCGGGGAGCTGGAAGGTGGGAGTTATGCTCACCCAACCAACGGTCGATACTGGCACCGTATTGGTGGACGACATTTTCAGCGGTAACCGCAGTATGAGAGCGCTGTACTGTGTAGTGCAGTTCAGTTCAAGTCCCTGAATGAATATTTTCAGATTTATGCTTACATGAACAGGAAGGAAATATTCCAGCAAGGAAACTCGAGACCATCTTGCGATGGAATTACACCAGCCGGTCAGGCCAGTACTCAAAGCAAGTACTCAACTGAAATTACAACAATAAAACAATACCGGTGTTGCTGTCGTGGCTGGTAAAAACTGTTGTAAAACCATTGTTTTAAGACAAACTTGAGAAGAAATGCCAACCTATCTTTTGACACTGTTGTGCCTGAGGAAATTCCCTGATTTCAGTTTTGTTGCGGGTACATCCCCACCGCTTGTGACTTATCGCGTATCAGGATGATGTCTGACTGATGAGGCAGACGGCTGGGATCGGTGGGTTGGAGGCCATAACTCAACACTCGTCCCTCTGTGCCCTTTTGGCTCCCGCAGAGGATCAGGCAGGGCGGGGGATTGCCCTCTGAGGCAGATTGTCAGAGGGATCGCACACCTTTTCTATCAATTGACAGACCTTTTGTGCGCAGGCAGCTCGGCTCTCATTACCACAGGCCTCGGATCACACGCAATCTTTTAAATTCAATTAGCTCAGATGCGCAGCAAAATATCGAAGGGCATTTGGCTCGAGCAAAGCCTCGAGGAAACTAGAAAAGGTCACGCCTCCAACTTCCTCTCTGAGAGGTGCAGAGAGGTAGATTGGAGAAAAAATGTCACATTCAATGGGATAGAATGACATTTCATTCTCTGCACTACTCCACCGCAGTCACCAAACTTCATTTCCCTTCTGAAAAAACGCTGCCTGGAGCAACCTACTCGTTCAATGTAATACTTAGAACAGTGGGCTTTTAATATCACAAGTACATTGTTCAAAGTTTAGCGCTTCATTTTAATATTCAAACTCCAGCTGCAGCCATCCTTCACTGCAACACAAAAGGCTGCCACTGCTCCTGCTGCAGTAAAAACCAAACCAGGTGGTGTCGCTCTGTGAAAGATAGTACTACAGTGTGGAGAACATACGCAGCAGTGCTGTTGAAATCGGAGCACGTCATTTTTTCCTGAAGAAAATGTCCCCTTTTTACAAGACATTCAACATTATGCATTATGCATGCAAATGAAAGTGGTTCCATGTACAGGGGCCTTATTGAGGATGACCTTGGTGGACGACAGGTGTTGCAGGGGGAATAATACGCCTCCTGTCACCTGCAGGTGACATAAAATTCCCAATTAAACTTTAAGATGACTGGATTCATGTGAACCAAACAAAACGTGCATGGCATCAGTGATGAGGTTGACTGTTCTGTTTTTATGTAAGTCACTGAGGGTAATGAAATGTCCTGTGTTACAGTAAAGTTCTGAAAAACTGAAGAAGAGTGTTTCAGTAACTTTATGCTTTATGATGCTGTTTGTCACTAGCTTGTAATAATCTGCAGCTTTGAAATATTCAGCATCAGTGGACATCCCAGCAGCTAAAGGAGCAATCAGCGATATTTATCAATTTCAACATGGCTTTCCACGTTTCCATCAACGCTGCTCACATCGATGTCTGCTGAGTGCGAATAGGTAGTTCAACCTTTTATGCAAGAGCTTTATTTACCTGGAGCTTTATTTATCTACAATGGACTGTTGTTTATTGTCTTAAATAATGTCTTGCCAGTTTGGAAAGAAGCTTTCCTTTGAAATGAATTGTTAAAACTACAACTGATAAATCGCTAAGTCAAGCAACAAGAGATTAATTACCAACTACAATTAATCAATTAGTCCAGTGACAAGAGATTATTCACCAACTACGAATAATTGATTAGTCAAGCATCAAGAGATTTATCATCAACTATGTTTAATCAATTCGTCAAGCGCCAAAAGAGATTAATCACCAACTATTTTAAAGGCAAAATGCTGAACGTTCACCAGGTCCTGCATCCTGTTTCTTTTTCTTCTCTGTCTTACGTCATTGTTAGATGAATATCTTTGAGTTTTCACCTGTTGGAAAGCCACTACTAGCAATTTGAAGATTTTACTTTGGGTTCTGAAAAATTGTGATCTGCTTTTTTTGATATTTTGTACATTGATAAGGGATGAATGGATTACTTAACAAATAAAGAGCAGAGTAATCAATAATAGGGTGAGAGACTGAACCTAACTAAAACTAAAGCTGTGTACTGTAATACCAAAACAATGAGCTGAAGGAGGTATTTGTTGTGGGTTCATTGCATTTGATCCATTGTTTATAGGTAATTGTTGATTAGAGAAGCTTTAGACATTGATTGTCAAAAGGTACACTATTTTAAAGACAATATGTCACTTATATCAGCATTGTGTTCGTAGCACTTTTGATAAAGGAAGTCCTCTTACCTTCAGGCCATTTCTTCTTATACGTTTTTTTCTGGTTATGAATGAACTGTTTTATGATTTTCAAATGACCATGTCTTTTTTTTCTGATGATTATGCAATAATTATACGATGAGGAGAAAGTGATGTTGCGATATCTGAATAATTGCTGGATATAAATGATTATTTACTGATAAGACAAACTTTAAATCTGAGGACAAACATATCTATATTATTTAATTAAACCTGAAAAAACAAGTCAAAATGAATTGTCGTCTGCCTTTGTCCTCTTGCCTTCTACACATCTATGTTTGAGCAAAGGATTGGATAATATCAGCGTTTCCTAGCAGCCCCTTCAGCAAGCATAGCCCCTTTGCCTGAGTAATTACCACAGTTTAAAACGTTGGGAGGAACATCTGCATGAGTCAAGGAGAGTCAGATGGAGCCAAATGAATTGCCAAAAACAGCGATGAAGAGCTATTTGGAAAACCTTTCATCTCCTCTTGAAGTGTGTCAGACTGTGCCCGGGCTCCACACAGCACTAATTCCTAATCCTCACTTTGACAATGTTGCTGCATGGAGGAACATTGTCCCTGACAACAGAAAACAAGACATTCATCTGATTTCACTGATTCCTCATGACTTCACAAGTAAAACTACAGAATATTGGCTTCATTGCACATTACTATAAACGCTTTGGAAAGATATACAGTATGTACACGGAGATGGTATGTACGTATAGTGGATGTAGAAACCATTATGTCATCCACTGGTTTGTAGACTGCATTGTTAAAGATTCAAGTTGTGCACGGAGTCCGTCGCCATCTTGTTTTCTGATGAATTTGGTGAAACCTTGACCTTTCCTCTGGTCCCAGCACACACTAGTTGAGATTCTCTGCTGTCGTCAATGACGTCCCGAGGTTGTTCAATCAGAAATGGAGGAACCCAGAGCTCTACGACCCGTGATCGGTTCGGATCACCCCTCATCATCATAGTGTGTGATGAAGATTTACTGCTGCTGTTCCTTTTCACGTAACAAGTCCCCGAATATCAATGCAAAGTGTCAGTGAACAGAGACCTGCAACGCCACCACCCTGGTCTGTCAGCGACGGGAACAACAACAAGGTATCACCGCGGCATCTAAGAAACCGTTCGTGTCAGAATCAGAATCCCCTCACGCGCCCACTTCAGTATGAAGATCGTTCCTCCATGAAAAGGAGAAGACTGTGACCGCTCACTTCATCATGGAGGAGTGGATATTTAAAGTCAGGTGCTGCAGATACACCCCCTCTGTGAGAGTCACACAGACACATCTGGCGCTACCCTTTCCCCGGGCAATATAGATATTTTCTCATCTTTCTGAAAATAAACATCTTAAATATTGTGGTTTTCATGTAATGTAAGACTATATCCCAAAGTTATTTTCTTTAAGTGTTCTTGAAGTTATTTTCATTAATAAATGGAACGCAAAATTATATTTGAACTTGATTAGTTTCCGTGAAATGAGTCAAAGCGGCACTTGAATCCACCGATCTGAAAAACTTAATCTTTGTCGTCGATGTCTATGAATTATTCTTTGCACCCAGTGGCCTCTTTATCACATATGATCAGTGTGACTCATACAAATGGAATTTAAAAGAGAGTTGCACATTCAAGAGTTGTAATGGGATTTCCACAGTGAGATCTTCTGCAATCTTAAATGTGGGTGAACTAATTAAACTAATTGTATTCATGGGCATAAAATAATTCACTTCTTTTCAGTGCTTTAAAGGGCAGCGCAAAATATAGTGCTGTCACATTGCATGAGCAGAAATATAATGAGCACAGTGTTGGCTCACCATATGGTGTTCTTTTCCTTACATGAGCAGCTTTAAATATGTTCTGTTAGGATATATTGAGGAAATTAGGAAACCATATTTCTGTGAGCCCTCTATGAAAGTGTGAAGAATAACAGCGGCAGAGAGTCAGATAGGTCAAAGCTTGGAAGGTAAACTGTGTAGTGTCTAGAGACAGCGTTTCTCAGATTGGAGTGAGACGAGGAGAAAAGGTGATGTGGTGATCTTCGCAATAGAACATTCTTTGATGTGACGTGTCGAGTGTTGGCCAATCAGCGTTAAGATGTGTACACCGTCTTCATTTCCCTCCGTTAAAGTTTAAGTTCCGTTATGTTCCGTTACCGTTCAGACTTGCTGGGTTAAGTTAACGTCCACTGCATGCGAAACTTCGTGGACTGTTAACGTTCGTCATTATCGCGATTTAGGATAATTTGCTTAGATGCATTTGTTTTGTATTTGTTTTGTTTTGCACAGGTTGCATGCTATTGTTGTTTTGAAAAGATACGCAGTGTAAAACTCAGTAAAACTCTTTATTGCCAAATATTTGAACTTGTTTTGCACAGGTTGCACTTTATTATTGTTATCTTGAATGGATATTCACTGCAAAACAGGTGAATTGCAGCCACAATAAGCTATTGTTTGCCAAATATTAGATTTTTTGCACAGATTGAACTTTTTTACATTGTTCTAACAAAGCGATTGCACATTTTATTTGTTTTTGTCTGATGGCTCAATCTGGTTTGCTTGAAAGTGATTGCAATTTTCTTTATTCTATTATTTGAAAAAGCACAGATGTCACAAAATGTTGTTATTTCAATAAAAGTTCAACATGGACCATTTTGTTACTATTTAGTTGAGGTGGTGGGGCATGAACATTTTTCTTCCTCCAAAGTGGGGTGCGACAGAAAAAGTTTGAGAATGGTCGGCTGCAACACACTGACAGGAAAAGTTAACGCCTCAACTCAACATCACAACAAGTGTCTTCAGAATCAATGGTTTGGCTAGTTTGCATCCGCCACAAGTATGATGTCAATCTTTGTTTAATTGGCTTCTCCTGAAACTAACAGCCAATCCAAGCCCATTCTCAGCTTGAGAATGGGCCCACCCCTCTAGCTTGAGCTAGAGGGGTGGGGCTTAGGCCAGGTTCAGTGTGTTAGAGAGGCAGAAGTGAATTATCACAAGTGAACAGTGACTATTGTAAGAGAGCAATCATGTTCATAATTGAATGGCTGACGACCAGTTATCCGATGGACTGTTGTGATCTACAAGAGGTAAATACGAGTTTGTGTATTGTTTTCCATACTGTGACTAAATGTTATAGTGTAAAACAAGTTGTGTTGCTAATCGTGAATAGCCGTTAACATTAGCATAATAATCGTTGGCTTTGCTTTCATACTGTTAGCTGTGCATTTGAAAGTAGTTGTTAAAATAAGCTAATACTAAATCGCCATGAAGTAGTGTATGGACTTGTTGCTGAGCTTATTGATTTGATTCAGGAGACGGACGTTTGTGACTGTAAGTGAGGATCAGGAAAGCGCCTTGATGAGAGAGTGCGGTCGCTTTGCTGCTTGCTCTTGCCTCTGCTTGCCTCTGCTTGCATTTTCTTGCTTCAATTTGCCAGATATATCACATATATCTTGCCAGATATATCACATATATCTGGCCAGATATATCACATATATCTGGCCAGATATATCACATATATCACTCTTCAACGTTTGAGTGAAGACAAATCCAGAAAGTCGTCGAGCTATTAGGATTGTTAGCTAATGCTAACTAGCAGCTAAGTTAAAGCTAAGTAGCAGCAAGATGCCTCCCTTCTCCACGGACGACTACTACAAACTCCTACAGAAGATTGCAGTCTTGGAAACAAAAATGCACCGACTAGAAGTAAACGTGGCGGTAAATGGACTGTGTGGGAATGATACCACTTTACCATGGACTCAAAACACTGGACAAACGCAAGCTAAGACACAGCTAACTAGCACAACCAGGCCTACCAAGAAACAGGAGGAGAGAGCAGATAATGAATCTTCAAATGGTAGTCCTCCCTGGAACTCTCTCGGTGCAAAGCCGAAGAGAAAATATGTGGGAGAACGACTAACAGGCAGAGCCCAGCGCCCTGAGATTTGTGATGCGACTGGCTGGCCTGCATTAGCACACAGGCAGAACTCCTCCTCAACCCCTGCACCCAGACGGACAAAGCCAAGGACAGCTGAGAAAAGTAAAACCTGCAAAACACCTCCACAACAACCAAGCCTACAACTTCAAAACCTATTTTCTCCATTGTCGCAGGATCAGAAATCTCCATCTGATGACCTGGATAAGCAGCTATCTCCTCAAAGCGGGGTAAGAACTGAGAGTCAATGTGAGAGTAAAAGGCCGCAGTCAAAGCTAATGACTGGGCCTGAGACTCTGATTGTTGGTGACTATGCTGTAAAAAATGTCAGAAAACTGTGCAGCAAGAATACCAAAATACTCTGCTTTCCGAAATATATGGTCTCTGACATGAGAGACAAAATCCTCGGCATCGTGGCTGACTATCCCACAGCGAAAAACATCATCGTGCATACAGGAAGCTGTGATATTGTGAAACAACAGTCCGAAGTTCTGAAGCGAGACTTTATTGATCTGTTAAACACAGTCAGCTCTGTCAAGGCTGAGGTGTTCATCAGTGGCCCTCTTCCAATAGTCAGAGGAGGAGATGAAGGATTCAGCAGGCTGTTTGCACTGAACGAATGGCTGTCAACTGCATGTACTGACCATTCAGTACATTTTATCAACAATTTCTACCTTTTCTGGGAGCGTAGACATCTTTTTACAGCGCATGGAGTTTGCCTGAACAAGTCAGGGATAAAACTGTTTACCTCGAACCTATTTTTCTCCCTGTGTCACCCGTCTGTCCCTACTGCCAAGGACAAGACACAAGAGGAGTCTAAACAAGAGATAACCACACAGCATCGCCATGGAGACCTTACGGGAAGGATGCCCCCGCCTAACGATAGCCAAAAGGAGGAGTCTCCAACCTCATCATCAGGGACCGCCTCCGATCTCCCACTTCCCCCACCCTTCATAGATGAGGAGTCTTTACCTCCCTCCCCAGCACCTACTTCTATTTCAGGTCCATACTTTGGACTGCAACTCCCACTTTCCCCACCCTTCCTAGACGAGGCCCCAGCACCTACTTCTACTTCATGGGCAAACTTTGGACTGCAATCCTCTCTCACACTCTCCCCATCCTCCCCCCACCTGGAGTTCACTGAACACATGAATGAGCTGGTCATTGCTGGAACCAAACACACTCCTCTCCCCACTCCTCGACGGTTCCACAACTATCCTCTGTCTCCCAGACCTGATAAAGGAAATAATTGATATCTTCTGGGTCCAGGCTACAAGGCTAATGACACCAATGACTCTCTCCAGGAAAAGTCGGGGCCCTGTATGCAGCTAGCCGTTTCAATTCCTGTCCTGCAAGTTTATAGAAAAAGAAAGGTGAGGCTGCGAAGAAACAATAGTAAACCTGCAAACTTATCAAACTTAGCATACATTCCTCGTCAGCCTGTCCAAATAAATTGGGCAAAGAAAGCTTTAACCACATTAAACTTAGCTTTATTAAATGTCAGGTCTCTGTCAGCAAAAACATTTTTAATCAATGATTTTATTGTTAGGCACAAACTGGACATTTTGTTTTTAACTGAAACTTGGTTAAATCAAGATAACAGTGCAGCTGTTCTTATTGAATCAACGCCTCACAACTTCAGTTTCATGAGTGAAACAAGAGCGCATAAGAAAGGAGGTGGAGTTGCTGTTTTATTTAATGATTCTCTTCAATGCAAGCAGATGTCCTTTGGTCATTTTAGTTCTTTTGAATATGTGGCTCTGAATTCCACTCAAGCTTTATTCCTAAACATTTACAGACCGCCTAAATACTGTGCAACCTTCTTTGATGAGTTTACTGAAATGCTGTCTATAATCTGTATTGATTTGACTGTGTTGTTATTGTTGGTGATTTTAATATCCATGTTGATAATCCCCAGGACAGAGAGTCTATAGAACTATGTGGTGTCCTTGATAACTATGATCTGACTCAGCATGTGACAGGACCCACCCACAACAGGGGGCACACTCTGGACCTAATCATCACCAAAGGTGTAAACATTTCCAAGGTTGCTGTGACTGATGTTGCACTCTCTGATCATTTCTGTGTTTTCTTTGAGAGTGCAGTCTCCTTGCACACAAATGTCCAAACCAAGGTTGTGACAAAGCGTTACATCTCTGAAAACACCAGTGAACTTTTTATTCAGAAGTTCTCCTCCACACCAGCCCTCTCTTGCCTCTCAGTCAATGAGCTTGTAGATGGCTTCAATTTTAAAGTTAAAAATATTATTGATGCCATTGCACCCACTAAAGTGAAGGTTGTCTCGGGTAAGCAAAGATCTCCTTGGAGAAATGCTACGCTGGTCAAAATAGAGAAACGAGAGTGTCGGAAAGCTGAGCGCAGGTGGCGAAAAACGAATCTCCAGGTTCACTGTGACATCTATAAAGAGAGACTTCGCAATTATAATTTGGAACTTAGAAATGCAAGGCAGTCATTCTTCTCTGACATCATAACCAAAAACAAGAACAATACACGTGCCTTATTTGCTACCGTCGACAGGCTAACAAACCCTCCAGTGTCGGTAGCTGCTGAGCTCCAATCCACTTGGGCATGCAATCAATTTGCCTCCTTTTTTACTGACAAAATTCAGAAAATCAGACAAGCAGTCAGTGCCTCCACATCAACCACAGGATATGTGTTGTCCCGATCTCTGAATAACATCCATTCAAATATCATGACACAATTTCATTCAATCGACCGTAGAAGCCTAGAAGACATTATACAACATCTGAAGTCATCCTCCTGCTGCTTGGATATTCTACCAACACACTTTTTCAAAAATATTTCAAACTGCATGACCACTGATCTTTTACAAATTGTAAACACATCCCTTCTCTCAGGTGTCTTCCCACAAGCCCTAAAAACTGCAGTTATTAAACCGCTCCTAAAGAAGGCTAGTTTAGACTCCGCAACGATGAAAAATTATCGGCCAATATCAAACCTCCCATTTTTAAGTAAAATAATTGAAAAAGCGGTTTTCCAACAGCTGACCAACTTCTTGGCCGTAAATAACTGCTTTTTTCCAGTCAGGCTTTCGACAGCACCACAGTACTGAAACTGCTCTTGTTAAGGTTTTCAACGACATCCACTTAAACATAGACAATGGCAGAAGTTCAGTCTTAGTGTTACTAGATCTCAGTGCTGCATTCGACACGGTCGACCATGCCATACTCCTAGAAAGACTAAAAATCTGGGTGGGACTCTCTGGCACAGCACTTAACTGGTTTGAATCCTACTTGAAGGACCGAGAATACTTTGTGTCTGTAGCTGATTACACATCAGAGCTGACAAAAATGACATGTGGTGTTCCCCAAGGTTCAATACTGGGGCCTCTTCTGTTCAACATCTACATGCTTCCACTAGCTCAGATTATGGAAAACAACAAAGTGTGTTATCATAATTATGCAGACGACACACAAATCTACATAACTATGTCACCAGGGGACTATAATCCCATACAAGGGCTGGGTAACTGCATTGAACAAATCAACAACTGGATGTGTCTTCAATTAAACAAAGATAAAACAGAAGTAATTGTTTTTGATACCAAGGACGAACGATTGAAAATCACCGCTCAGCTTCAATCACTGATGTTAAAACCCACAAACCAAGCCAGAAATCTAGGTGTAGTTATGGATTCAGACCTCAACCTGAACAGCCATATCAAGACAATTACAAAATCAGCCTACTATCACCTAAAGAATATATCAAGGATTAGAGGACTTATGTCTCAACAGGATTTGGAAAATCTTCTCCACGCATTTATCTTCAGCAGACTGGACTACTGTAACGGTGTGTTTACAGGTCTCTGTAAAAAGTCCGTCAGAAAGCTGCAGCTGATTCAGAACGCTGCAGCTCGAGTCCTCACTAAGACCAGGAGGGTGGATCACATCACCCCAGTTCTGATGTCTTTGCACTGGCTTCCTGTCCAACAAAGAATTGACTTTAAAATCCTGCTGTTGGTTTACAAAGCACTGAATGGTTTAGGGCCAAAATACATCTCTGATCTGCTGCTACCTTATGAACCATCCCGACCCCTCAGGTCGTCTGGGACCGGTCTACTTTCTGTTCCCAGAGTCAGAACTAAACATGGAGAAGCAGCGTTCAGTTTTTCTGCTCCACATATCTGGAACAAAGTCCCAGAGAGACCCTCAGCTCCTTTAAATCAAGATTGAAGACTTTTCTGTTTGCTGCTGCCTTTAATTGAACCACATTCAATTAATATATTCATCAATTTCCTGCATTTCTGCATTTTACTATGAAACTGTCTTACACTGTGTTTTAATGAATGTTCTTAATTGTTTTTAAATCTCCTTTTCTTTTGTCTTATGTTTTGATGCTTTTAATGGTTTTATGTGCTGGCCGGTATAAATACCTTGTTTTGATTCTGTGTCTCTAGAGCACTTTACAACTGTTTTTCTGACATCTGTAGGTTTCTGACGTATTATTTCATGTGGTTTTATGAGGAGAATGAAGTGACCTAAGGATAAAAGAAACGTCATACAGATTTTTCTAAGTGTTTTTGACCTAAGGATAAAAGAAATGTCAAAGGTTTTGTGAAGTTTTCCTAAGGCATAAAGAACCTCAACTTTGCAGTGACGATTGCATTGTACTAAGATAGCGTCGACGTCCACACCAGAAGAACATGGGTGGCAAAAATTGAATTAATGCGGCAGAAACACGGAGAGTCATGTTTTAAATGTCTTCCATACTGGTAATCAATTTCCTGCATTTCTGCATTTTACTATGAAACTGTCTTACACTGTGTTTTAATGAATGTTCTTAATTGTTTTTAAATCTCCTTTTCTTTTGACTTATGTTTTGATGCTTTTAATGGTTTTATGTGAAGCACTTTGAATTACCTTGTTGTTGAAATGTGCTATACAAATAAACTTGCCTTGCCTTGCCTTGGGACCACTGTTTCACACACACACACACACACACACACACACGCGTGTGTGCTGCTGTAGACTGTTGCTGCTGTTTCTTCTGCGCTCTGCCTGCCGTCCATTACCCAGCTTCTCCTCTGAATATTCCTTGGATTGGTGAGTACTGACAAACGTGCACGTGCTTTTTTGTTCATTGCTTGTGTGAACAAGTGAAGCGGCCATCACAGTTTTAGGCCTCTACGCTCCCAAGCCACGACTCAGGCCTGCAACGAGGGTTTCTGTTTATTTAGAGTGAGAGAGTGTGGGTGCACGGCATATTGATGTCCGCATGTAATAAATGCCAAACTGTTTTTCTCATGCCTTTGAAATACATTTGGTGTGTCAAAGTTCATCACATTCATGTTTTGGTAAGAGCTGGTGAAAAACACTTAAAACACAAGATAAAAGGACTTAATAAGAGGCATAGACCTTTTATTTTACTTCCTTAATTCTATTGGAGGCACCGCCAGTTATTTTAGTTTTCATAATAAGGGAACAAGAGTTGTAAGAATAATTATATTCATGTATAAGAACAGGTAATCGTGCCATTACGTTTAAAACTGTACCCAGGACCCCGCCCATAGTACTACTACACCCAACAGATTCACATAATACTATTTCAATCAGGAGAGACTTGTTTTATAATTTAACAATGATTTATTATACAAGCTTCAAATATGCAAAGTGCAAAGTCTTTGGCGATTGGACTCCATCCGGAAGTACTATCACCGAGGGTAGGGATACCGAGGTCCAATAGTCCTAATCCCCCCTGGAGTCCAGACACTGGTGGTGGTGGTGAAAGGAGTTGTTGCACTCTGATGATGGATCAGGAGCATGACTGTGCTGCTGACTGGAGGCGACTGGGGTGGAGGCGGGTCGCATCTGCTTAACGCTGAAATGACAACTGACAGCAGCAGAGAGGAGAACACTTTAAAGTTTGACAGCAACGATCTGATTGGCTCAAGGAAACTGTGTGCCGAATCTGGTTGGTTGCTTAACAGTGCACGCCCCCAATCAGCTGATAGAGTAATTACAAGGAGAGGAGAGACAGCGATCACAAGCGAATGTCTTCCTGACTGAACTTGCGCATGAGCTACATATAGCTACATGGGACGGGTGTTACACATTAAACAAAGCGGTGCGACCACACTACGCAGACCATGCGCCGGCCTGAGCTGAGCTTGTGCCTCGCGCTGGCTTCACTACGGCAAGTATAACCTAAGCTTTACTCACTGCTTCCATTCACATGAGTATGTATGAAGTACTCTATCGGTATCAGTATATCTTTAAGAGTACTGGTATAGGTACTGGCATCGTATTTTGGCCTACTCTTTACTCAGTAACATTCAGTAAGAAGGAAGTATCAAACATGAATAGAGGGTTCTGTTTGACAGAGATTATGTTCACTTGTCCAGCCTATCTAACTATATAAAACATGTATAAAAAATAACTTTATTACCTGTAGAATCCCCCCCAAAAATGAAATTTCAAGTCCTTAAATGACCCTGGTGTAGTATCACGCCTCTATATCCCGTCTGAAAAAGAACCAGCAGAAATAATTAGATCTGGATGCAGAAAGCAGCTCACAGGGACCGGAACATTTCCCCGATGGCAATCACAACTCATGTTAAAGTAATGCATTCAGAGAAAGCACAATATGAACTGTGGACTCCAAAACTAAGAGGAGAAATGTGTTGAGGTGCAAGTCTGAAATGAATACAAGATTCAACAATATTATTACTGTTTTTTTCCCTTGAAAATGTCATAGCGACTGTAGAGGAAACCTGCAAAGGTGGAAAACTGGTGCTGAAATAGCTCTTAAAGGTTAGGTTGTATTAAGCATAGGGCATTTTACAAAGGTTAAACATTGCATTATGAGCTGACATGATTCCCACAATGAAAGTGCATTGATGGTAAAATGGCCACAAAGACCTGAAACCACTTTTGAAGTTTGATATTGGGATGTCTTGGTTTGTTATGTCATATATCACTTCCACAGTATATCTAAATCTGTATCAAACACCAAACATCAATAACACTATGGACTGGACAATTAATATAATGTTGCCCTTTGTGTGATCAATAATTCCAAAAGTGCTATTATATACATTTATTTGACAACTTAGTGACACTAACATTAGTAGAGTAGTAGATGGTTTTACTCTGGGCTGTCTCATTTTAATTCATTTCTGGACAGCAAATGATGCGTCCTATGTCTGTGTTCACGCATCTCTTCTAACTTGTCCTCTTTCCAGCCGATTATGCTTGGTGTACACTATGATGTTGATGACTCGCAGGCACAACCTCCGTTCTCTCTCTCACCGCTCTACGCTCACATACCCTCTTCTGCGCATCATAGCTGTCAGCTTGCTTTAAAAGAAAAAAAAAAAACGATGTGGGTAGATTTGTTGTTAGGCTTATCAAAATGTTGTGAGATATTATGCTGCAAGAAGTTTTTTCTATTGTTAAACTCAGCACTGAATTGTCCCAGTAAAATATCCTCGACGACGTTAAATTCTTTGAGAAGCCAAACGTTTTCTAACCAGATGTTCATCTGAGAAGTCCTTGTCATTGGAAACTGTTTGGAAAAGGGCAGACACTTTAAAAAAATGACTTGGCAGGTGATTGGATGAACCCTCTGTCAAACAGCTGAAGCTATGCGGGCGAATAACGTAAACATCACATCATTACCATGTTGGACTCCGTAGTTTTCTCTGGCCCCCTCCCGAACCTGACCAATGATGAAATGTATAGCCGCATGTCATCGTTCCACCGCTGGCTGTCGTGGTGGTTTCCAGCAAACAATGTGGGCTTCGTAGATCATTGGAAGTCTTTCTGGGGAAAACCTGGTCTGCTTCGGAGTGACGGCATTCATCCCACTTTGGAGTTGCAGTCTTACACCCTTCTCTGGGCTTCCATTAGAGCAGTCACCCAAAACCCTAAACGAGACTGTCTGCCCCACGGCCACTTCAATTTATTAAATCAAAAGCAAACAGTCGAGGAGTTAAACAAAATAACCTAATCCAAGTTAATGCCAACGCAACAGTGCAACAAAATAGGATAATTAAATGTGGACTTAATTATCAGATCTCTGTCATCTAAAGCTGTATTAGTAAATGATTTAATACGGAGATCATTTTGAAACTGAAACATATTCGTGTGGATGTATCTCAGGTTTCATGAAACTGTAATTTGCCTTTCAAAGACTTCTCATCCATGTTGGCCCTCAAGTTGATTATGTTCTTGACCTTGGACATAGCAGGTCAATTAAGTCGAAAGAAAATGAAAGTTTTTGATTCGAAAACAATGTTATTGTGTAGCTGAAAAACTCCATTAAAGGTCCACTTCCATGCTTTTTCCTGGAACACCACATACAATACGACTAGCAGAAAGTACATCAATTACAGGCTCAAGTCGAGGTGGACATCTTGGTCAGCTTCATGGAGTATTTGTCAGCCACTTGAATGCCGGTCATTTCTGCATTCAAGCTCTTTTCTTTCATATTGCTCTTTTCGAAGATTTCACAGCTAACTGAATAAAACCCACAATAATTAATTGGCCAAATGTGCGGCTGTGAATATATTGTTGTTTTAATGAAGTCTAAGCTTCCATGAAAAGTAATTACACAAATGTAAATGTGTAGACACAGTGGTGTTTCCCTTCCTTTCACTAAGACCAGGAGGGTGGATCACATCACCCCAGTTCTGATGTCTTTGCACTGGCTTCCTGTCCAACAAAGAATTTACTTTAAAATCCTGCTGTTGGTTTACAAAGCACTGAATGGTTTAGGGCCAAAATACATCTCTGATCTGCTGCTACCTTATGAACCATCCCGACCCCTCAGGTCGTCTGGGACCGGCCTACTTTCTGTTCCCAGAGTCAGAACTAAACATGGAGAAGCAGCGTTCAGTTTTTCTGCTCCACATATCTGGAACAAAGTCCCAGAAAGCTGCAGGTCTGCTGAGACCCTCAGCTCCTTTAAATCAAGATTGAAGACTTTTCTGTTTGCTGCTGCCTTAATTGAACCACATTCAATTAATATATTAATCAATTTCCTGCATTTCTGCATTTTACTATGAAACTGTTTACACTGTGTTTTAATGAATGTTCTTAATTGTTTTTAAATCTCCTTTTCTTTTGTCTTATGTTTTGATGCTTTTAATGGTTTTATGTGAAGCACTTTGAATTACCTTGTTGTTGAAATGTGCTATACAAATAAACTTGCCTTGCCTTGCCTTGCCTTGCCTTTACTTCACCTAATACCCTCAGTTTGAGAAAGACGAGGTTCATCGGGAAACAAATCGTCGATTAGACAAGGTTTGACTCGTTTTTGTGAGGGAAAAGGAGGTTAGGAGGTTAGGCTGGCCTTAGCTTTTGTCCTCTCCCCTTTCTGGTTCATCTTTGATGGCGAGGGGGAAAAACAGTGGCTTTTAAGCTACCATCAGGGGACTGAGGGAAATCCATGCTAGATCAGCTTGTCAGAGGTAAGCTATTGGGATTCAGTAGAGTAAAGTCCCGTCCCCCCCCCACCCTGCAGGAGAAGAAAAGACGAACAGCGACACACTCACAAGGCTTTCATGGTGATGGAAAGCACAGTGTCTCGTCTATTGGCCAAAATGATGAGGAAAGCTGCGGTTGCACGCCAGGTGGCTAACATGAAAGGAAGGAGGTGAGCAAACGCAAGCCAGCATATCCAAGTCAGCAGTGGAAAGGAATTATACACAGCATTTTATTTAACAAGACATGTTTCCCCTCATAAATACAATGAAAGGCACCAGCAGTTCAAGGCTGAAATGAGTTTTCGGAGGTCTCTCTGTAATGAAATTGAGATAATGCTGTTACACACCGTGTGCTGATTTTATTTTCTTGTGGGGAGGAAGACACAACTTTTTTTTATTGTTTGTTACATTGATTCAGGTGTGTCTGCATACTTAATCAGACTGTTAAGAAATCTCGCAGCATTTTGCAGAAACTTGACTTTTGGACCATAATTATCTCATTTGCATTAATTTACGGCCTATGAAAATAGACGGATTGAATCCATTGCAATTTGCTTCTCTCGGCTCATCTTGTGCAGGACGGGCAGCAGACCTTCACCCAATCACAATTTAAATTAGCTTCTTCAACAAAATGCCATAAAAATTTTGGAAGCATAAAAAAAACCTTTTTATTTGCTGGAGGATTTGTCAAGTACAATGAAAAAGTAATTTACCCTGTATTTGCTGAATATATATATATATATATACATATATATGTTTTTTGTCTAATATACTTGAATAGCAGAAACATGCGCTTTTCTGTCATTTTAATACTCGAGGATGGAGATGGAGTGGTGCATTCCTATCTGGAATTACTTGTAGAAGTCAAGTTGTAATTCACATCGATTTTCATTCAACTAGCGTTCCCGTGGTTCAGTTTTTTTACCACTTTATTGTGCACATCATAATCTACAGTATTGTTTTCGTGCTATTTTAATCCCTGGACCAAGGCCCTGAGCAGCTAGGGATTAGAGACATTTACCGCTCCAGGTGTGTGAGCGAGCTGCTGTCAGGGAGCAGAGAGCCCACAGACTGCTGCATCAGCTCTCCTGTCAGCACTTGTGTTAATAGAAAAAGATAACAATTGCCCAGCAACTGTTGCTAGTGCAGTGGAACATGTACATGTTCCAGATGACATCTGCGATGGTAGCTCATTTCTACCGGAGCCTCTCTGAATGATTTATTCACCGTTTATGTGAGTCACTCTTGTGTGTCCAGCTTGACCTTTTTGTTGCAAAGGATTTGGGGTTGCCAGGATACCTTTTCTACTTCCTCTTCTAAAAAAGAGACATGAAATCAGAAGTCATCTATTTCTCATTCCCATATCAGAGGGCTGCAGGTGTACTCCGTACATTTCATCTGTCAAGTATTTGATTCACTCAAAAGCATGTATTTATTTCATATAAACTATTTACTTATATAATTACCAGAAAACATGCTACATTGCTCTATCGAGATATTAAATGACCTATCTCAGTACATAAGATTTTAAAGCAAAATGGCCCAGCCCTACACAGGTGCCGGTTTAGAAATCAGCATGTGGCGGTTTGTCATATCTCTCTGGGACACGCTCGGTAAATGAGGCCATCCGGTTAATCTCACAAATACGGACACATGGCTCAGTGTGTTCAAATACATCACTGCCAACAAATGGACTGATGTGCACACCACAGGTGTACTGGGAGGATTCCTGGTTGCCTGGACAGCTGATTGGCCCAGAGTGTCAGGCCGGTGTTAACAATGCGAAATGCAAATGTGTAAATAAAAGCAGCAGAGAAAGACTGGACAGCGCAGGTGAAAGAGAGAGGTGGGCAAAAGAAAAGGTGGATCCATTAAAAACGGAAAAGCCCTGGAGGAAAGTGACAAGTGTTCACAAGCGAAGGACGTGGTTATTAAAAGCAATACATGATGGCAGGGTTGCCCTCAGCATGTCAAAATATCATAACTAGCTTCCCGATTTTATTCAATTTTCTAGCAAACTAAATAAAATAAATGCCATAGGCCATAGGAAAGCAGGAGATGGAATTAATATTGAAAATAAAGAGCTATTAACACTTTTCTGTTGTTGCTGAAACTGGCTCCAGTTACTGTTATTGTTTTTGGCCTGAGCTGATGCACAGGGTGATATATTTCAAGCGTTTAGTTCTTTTAATTTTGATGATTATGGCTTACAGCTAATGAAAACCCAAAATTCAGTATCTCAGAAAATTTGAATATTACATAAGACCAATTAAAAAAAGGATGTTGAATACAGATGTTAGCCTTTTGTAACTGTTTGTTTGTTTGTTGGTGGTCTGACAGAGGTGTTGATTGTACCTGCTGTTGTGATTGTATCTTGAAATAATTTGCATAAATCGAATCACAAGAATGTTACCTTTCCAAAGAGATGTTGCATCAGTGCCGACCTATACATAGCAGCTGTGTACATAACAGATGTACAGTTAGCCCGCCCAGGGGCCTTTGGAGTGTTAACAGGATAAAAGATGATGGCACTGGACATTAATATATGCTGTCATTTATACTAAACAATATTGCAAGACTGATGATAGGTTTGAGTATTTCCCATATGTATTACCTGCTGCCTTTTAATCATCAGACGGTGACTGTAAAGATAATATAAAGTTGACCCAAGGATGTCCAAAATAGAAAAGGTTTGCTCTCAGGATATGATCACAATTTGCCCATAATATTGAATTGTTTAGTTAAAAAACTAAATGAATGAAAGGTCAGAGGGTCACCAAAATCATTAGAAATAATTAAATGGGAACATTAATAATCATTGCGTATGGTATTCTAGCCACTAGTTTGTGTGACGTCTTAGTCAGTACCAACGTGTAACAACAGGTCCTTATCACCCACAAGCCCTCAGACCCAGTGTCGGCATTCAATCTGCTTTTCTCATATACGTTATCGTGACCACGCCTCATGTTGGGTTTCTCCACTTGCAGTTTGATAGTGATGATCCTAATTGATGTTGAATTATCCCTGGTCCTCGTTCCTATCACCTTCTGTCACTTCACCCTCAGCTGAAGATCAACTTGTCCACTAATCGCCTCATACTTTCAATTCCCCCCAATGAAAATGGCTATTGTGGACAATGGGAGCAAATTACATTACATTTGAGCAATGGCTGACCGGCTCTTTAGCCCCCCCCGCTCTCCTTCATCCACTTCCTACCCTCCACAAAGCCTCTGATGGAACATCTGCAAAGATGGATTTAGCTTTGGTGAGCATTTTACTCATTAAACCACACAATATTTAATTAACAGCCGGTGTGGTCTAATTGTAGAGATTTTTCTTTTCCTCCTTCCCTCTTTGCTCTCTTTCTCTCTCTCATTCCTGATCAGGTCGGGGTTGAGAGGATTCCGTGCCAGGGAAGGCTCATCTGTTGAAATGAGGGAATTTATTTTAAATGAATGTTGACCTAATGTCTCCACAGCTCGGTGCTGATACAGAGGGCTGCAATTTGTTCTTTCTTCCTCTGATCTCTAAGTCACCAATGCTTGGTGACAACTCTTAATCTCAGAAATTGGGGATATCAGGAACTGCTTTGGCTTTGAAAATAAAACCACTAGGTAGTTCGTCCAGTGTGAATCAAGCAATAATTTTTATAAAAAGAAAACAATAACTTGGAACAATACAAGAATTTCTGAAATTGGAGTGAAATTCAAACATTATTTGTATGTATTTGTGTTTCTGTAACGCCACAGCACAAGGCCAGTGTACTACAAGCTACCAGAAAAGCCAATAATCAGACCAGTAACGGAACACTGGTTTCCTGAGGCCATCCGACTATTTGTTAATGAGTCCATGCAGCCATCGATGGTAATTACATGATGTTGCTGAGAGATATTGATCTTGGCCAGAGTCTGAGACTTGAGAGCAGAGCGCACTGTTGTCACTGCTGCCCATTACGATTTAAAACAACATTCATGGTGTGGCTGAAAAGTAAAATTTGGATAAAGCAGTCAGGTTTATTTCCCCGGGGGCCTGACTGTGCTCAGAGAAGGTCATGATAGACTATGAGGTATATCTATTCTGCTAATGTAACATGTTGTGCCTCAGAGGGTGCAACATGTCAGGGGGTCACCAAACCCATCAGGACTCACCATCTCGCAAACATTAAGATTCACAAAGAAATGTAATAGAAAAGTGGCGACTATTTTATTTTTATTTTAGAAAGATGATGGTGCTGCAAACAAAAAACACAAGTGTTGATAATGTTTGAAAAAACGATCCCTCTGGGGTGCATGCATGCTCTCAGTAAATGTAATGGTGTCTGTCCATTTCATTTAGATGTTATCTCAGGAGTCTCTGACTGTCCTTCAATAGTTCATCTGATCGACTTCTCACTTGCTGGTTATAATTGTTCAAGCAATCGGCAGAGTGCCTCTGCACTTGTGTGCTGCCTGATCAGATGGCGATCTGATTTATTTTGTGGTCAAAGAAGCAGCTCTAAAGCGGTGGATTGAGGCATTTTGTTTCTCATAAATTCTTCACAATAAAAGTTCCACGCTATTTGTGCTTTTCCTTCTTGCCGCTTTAGTAGAATTGTTTGTATTAATATAACAAATATCTGCTCATCCGCGATCGACAAAGAGCATCATTATATTCAGTTGGAGTCCTGTTTCTGTTCAGCAGACGCATTTAAAGCAAAGTATTACACATCTACTAAGTTGTCCGACATGTCGAAATAAATAATTCAGCTTATTAGCATTTTATATTAGACCCTGCCTGTCTAGTAAAAGCCAACATATTAACTTTATATGACTTTATACTCAGATTTTCTGTTACAAATTTGAAGCCCAACATGTTTTTTTTCTTCACCGACGGTAGAAAGATCTTCCAGAGTCACAAAAAAACATGACTTACTTATTGTGACAGTATGGATAAGCCTCTTTACAGTGTGACAGTGTGTCATATTCACTCTCCGTTTAGCTCTGTTTAGCTCTATATCTGTTTGTTTAGCTGCTCAATGCTCCACTATCTTCACCAGCTAGTTTGATGTTGGCTGCTGAGCAGGTAGTGAACAGTAGGCCTTTGAGCTTTTTCTCTGAAAACAGCTGCCAGCTGCTGCTGGAAACAAAGTTCATGAAAAAAACCAAAACAACTGTCGAAAACAGCTAAAAGGCTGAGGGGACTGCAGCGTAGGGTGGTAATGATCTGTGAGTTAGTACAAGCAACCCTGCCCATTACACATGATTACACACATCCATTTTTATGTAAAAATAGTGATTAATGCAGCTTTAAAAAAAGATCATCTGTCGAGCTACTGCTTAAAGCCAGGAAAATAAATCACTATGTCCAACGTGAGTTGTGTAAGTTGTGTGATTTTGATTTCAGGGTTTTTTAATCAAATGCAAGGACATTAAACAACTCCCAACGCTGAGGTTTGGTGGCCATCTGTCCCTAGAACTCTCCATCTCAATGCAGCTCTGTGTTGGTAGATTAAACCAACGCAGCTTCAGCAAGTCTTGTAAAAGACGCACAAATCACAGCTCCCACGCAGACGTCCTCTTGTGCAGAGAGAAAGTAGCTGCACCAGCAGCACACCGAGATATGAAGTTAATTAAACTGCCAATCCCCACGAGGACCTTGACAGCCAAGGAAGACCTGTGGCTGGATTAGAAGCGAGGAGTGGGGGGGAGGGAAGCAATCTGCAGTGTTTCATTAGTTCTATTCACAAACCAAAAATATATAGAAGATGTTGGTGTTTTTTTACAGTGTGAAGAAGATGGAATACTGGAATTTCCCTTTGACCCTTGACCTTATGGTAGAGTTGGCCAGTGGGATGAAAAAATCAATGCTGTTATGAGAAAATGATGAGTGGAAAAAAAATGGACGGCAAATAACATCCGTCCATCAAAATGTCATTTTAGAAACAATGAAACTTGTGACTGCTTTCACTGCACATACTGACACATGCGGGCGGTCACACAACAATCATTGTTGATGAATTTAAATAATTATTAATTTATTTAAATTATTTATCAATTCATAATTACTACTTGAATTGTATTGTTATTTTATTACAATACGATTTAGGGTTGTTTCTTTTCTTTTCGCATCTCTTTCCACCTACTCTTGCCGGCAGTTTTTTTAGGATGCATTTTTCTTCGTGTGTGTGTGTATATATGTGTGTGTATGTATGTGTATATATATATATACAGTATATGTATGTATGTATGTATGTATGTATGTATATATATATGTATGTATATATATATGTATATATATGTATATATATATGTGTATATGTGTATATATATATGTATATATGTATATATATATGTATATATATATGTATATATATATGTATGTGTATATGTATATATATATATATATATATATATGTGTATATGTATATGTGTATATATATATATATATATATGTATATATATATATATATATACACATACATATACATATATATACATATATATATATATACACATATACACATGTATATATATATATGTATATATATATATATATATTTGGGTGCTGGGGAAAGGTTCTCTGGTGGCTCGTGGAGTAGCAGTGTTGTTTCAAAGGCTTCCTCTCAGCAGAGCGCTTGGAACCAGCCCAGGACAAAAACATGCAGCAGGCAACAGGGAATAACCGTTTTTACACCCAAATGTGATCTGCTTTTGCTGAAATGAAATCAAGTGAGATCGCTCTATTACTCAACATAAACAAATGATTTCTGGCTTCAGTCTGTCAACACTCAGTGTTATCTCTAACATGACAAAAACAGAACTCCGCTCTGAGTTTCAAGTTACCCCTATGGCCATGAACTTATAGACTGACGATAGGAATGTCTTCGGAGAACGTAATCAAACAGGATTGACTGGGGCCGCCTTTGATTGTATTGGTAATTGCAGAAGTAATCAATTTATTTGACTTCATGTGAATGTGCCATGTCCAGACTCTGTAAAGTAAAAACAAAAAATCCACTACAAAGTACCCGCTCAATATAAACGGATATCATAGACTGCTAATATGCCACATTTGTTTTGTAGGAAATATAATACCTCCATAATTACAGTTTCAGCAATGTTGGACGCATGGCTCTAGGGATGGAAGTGTACGTTGGTCGGACAACTACTTTGGTTCAGACTGAAATCTCTATAATTCTACAGACATTTATGGTTCCCAGAGGATGAAGCACACTGACTTGAGTGATCCAAATGCAATTAATTGGTTTTGTGTACATGGACAAGGAATGTCATTTATTTCTGTGTCGCTAAGGACGAAAACAATGGCAATTGAAATTCATTAAGGAATCCTTTTTCGTGATGGACTGACTAATTAAACGCATCAATGTGACTATGCAACAGTCGAAACGAGTGACGTAGTGTTGAATATCGATAAAGACCACGGTAGGGGAGGTTGATTGGGTCCTACAAGCACCGGACTTTAATCCACAAGACCAGTGTGCAAAACCGCATGCACCAAAGTGTTTTTGTGGTTTTGTTTCCTAAACCTAACTGTACATAGTGACATTAAGCGCAACCATGATGTTTTTCCTAAACCAAAGTGCATGGATACGTTGCCTAAACCTAAATTTATTTTTCTCTCGAAAAAAAAGTTGTTCTGAGCATTTTGTGACGACTTCACGAACTGCCATAAGAATGTGTAGGTGATTTGGAGTATCTTGGATTAACTGTTGGATAGATTGAAATTAGATTGATAGATTGCTACAGATTTCCAACTAGAGGACAATTTTAACAACACTGGTGATCAACAGACTTTTCCTCTCGCGCCACCATGATGCTGACATTTTTGGTTTCTGTTGGAATATCTTTAAGGCATCTCAGTGAAATTTGGGACACACATTCATGGTTCATTAACTTTTCATCTGGCGCCATCACAACACATTCTCACTGCCAAATTGTCAAATACATCAGCTTGTTCAGTGGCTGTATATTTCACACTATGAAGCTCTATGCACCCCTCTAGCATCAGTTTTGGACATGTCACTTTCCGCTTGATACATGCGTGTTTTCAAAATCAACTTCTGTGGCCACAGGAAACAACTTGGGTAGGTTTAGGCAACAAAGTGGGTTAGGGTTAATATAAGATTGTAGTTTGGGTTGAAATAAGTACATTTGTTACACAGTTAAGTTCAGTCACATAACATCATATAATGTCATTTACGTTAGCCCGTAACTTAAAATAACTCAACGTTGACTTCTGGTTTGACACTAGCAGAGGTCTCCCGTTTGAAGGCCCTGTGTTTTTTGACCCATCCATCCACTACGACAACATCCCATCACCTGACTTCCTAACTAACTACAACCATGCAGAGCATCTTAGTGTCAAGGGTAGGGCCACAGAGCTGGCGTATTCAACAACCTGCTAGTGACAATGGACTGGCCATAGTCGGGTCAAAATTTGAATGTTTACAACACCAAATACCTGCAAAACTGATGACATTCCCTTAAATCTTTATACTTTATGTTAAGTGCTAATTAGCACATGTTAGCATATTAACACACTGAACTATTATAATCAATAGAGACTGGGAGGCAAATTCACAAAAGGATGGTACGATATTTGCGGCCGCTACACCTGCAACAATATAACAAAAATGAATAAAATCGTACCCTTGACTGCAAATGAGAGGCTAATTGTAAAATCAGTGCAATTCACAAAGATCAATGCTAATAGTCACATGCAGTAACAGTGAAAATATTAGCGTCTTCAGAGAGTTGGAGGTAACTGAAGCGTACTTATAAGAGGTGTCCGCTCCAACTCATTTATTTTGACATGCAATGACCGGATGCAATGCAACATCGTGGATATTGCTCAGACTCACTCCATAGAAGAGGGATAAGAGAGGGAGAAACTAAAGAAACTGCGAAAATACATATTTAATATTTTATTATAAATATGTTTGTATGCAACTATGTTTCTATATCAATGTCTGTGAATATCCAATGATACTGATTATTAGCTTACCTTAAAGATATTGAGATAGTGAGAATTGGCTTAATTAAGTACACACCTTTCTGATTGGCTGCACCTGTGTCAAATAATCCGTAGCTACCCTGCTTGCAGTTTCCTGCCAGCTGACACCAGCCTTGGTACTGAGCTGTACTCACATATCGTGATGTAGCACTCATATATAATATGTGTCATGAAATACATATAATATGTGTCGTGAAAAATAAATGGATACAAATCCCCAACGTGCAAGTTTTTTAAATACATAAAATTTAAATAAACTTAAGTTATGCTGCAGTGCTTAATGCGTAAATGCGCACAGCGTCTCTGTTAATTAAGATGGAGACGTTTCTGCTGTGGCAGGGATCGCTGCATGTATTTTATAAACTCCCACCCTCGAGGGGATGGGCGTCTCAGGCTCTGCACTCTCTCTGTTTGCATCCTACCTGACAGGTCGATCCTACCAGGAGACATGGAAGGGGTCCCTGTCGGAACCACGCATGCTGACTAAGGGGGTTCCACAAGGTTCAGTCCTGGTCCCCCTTCTCTTCTCACTCTACACAACATCTCTGGGTTCTGTTATTCGCTCGCATGACTTCTCTTACCATTGTTATGCCGATGACACCAAGCTGGTCTTGTCATTTCCCCCCGGTGACACTCAAGTGGAGGCACGCATTGCTGCGTGCTTGGCTGACATCTCGAAGTGGATGGCGGCACACCACCTGAAGCTCAACCTGGACAAAACTGAGCTACTGATCCTCCCGGGGAAGGGTTGCCCGCACTGAGACCTGTCCATCACCATTGATGATACCGTGGTGACGCCAACTCGGACTGCGAGGAATCTGGGTGTGATCCTTGACGACCAACTGTCATCCTCAGCAAACATTGCATCGGTTACACGCTCCTGCAGATTCCTGCTCTACAACATCAGGAGGATTCGCCCCTTCCTCACTGATGAGACGGCGCAGGTGTACGTCCAGGCTCTTGTCATCTCTCGCTTGGACTACTGCAACTCACTACTTGCCGGAGCCCCGGCGTCAGCCATCAGACCTCTGGAGCTTGTCCAGAAAGCTGCAGCTCGTCTGTGTTCAATCGCCCCAAGTTCTCCCACACAACTTCCCTTCTCCGTTCTCTACACTGGCTCCCTGTAAGAGCTTGCATCCAGTTTAAGACTCTGGTGCTAGCCTACAGGGCAGTGAAAGGAACAGCTCCTTCCTATCTCCAGGCCATGGTCAAGCCCTACACCCCCGCCCGACCACTTCGCTCTGCTGCCTCGGGGCGATTGGTTGCCCCGTCACTCAGAGGTCCCTGTGGCCGATCGATTATGACTTCTGGTGACTAGTAGTTCTCTTGAATACCTATGTTGAATACACTTATTGTAGTTGCTTTGGATAAAAGCGTCTGCTAAATGACTGTAATGTAATGTAATGCAATAACTCAAATGGCTCTCTTTAGAACCATAGTTTGGTTTGTCTGTTCTGGGCTACTGTAGAAACATGGCGGCCTGCTCCGTGGAGAGGACCCGCTACATATGTAGATATAAACGGTTTCTGTTATGTAAGGTTATGAAAACGCAACTATTTTTATTATACACGTATTCACATTATATTTCATTACTGCCTCTAAATGCTAAACACTGGACCTTTAAACAGTGTTCCATATTCATCAACTTTAATTGCTTTGATAACATTAATCCTGCTTGCTGTGGCTTTATAACAATATCTGTGTATGTATGTATGTATGTATGTATGTATGTATGTATGTATGTATGTATATATATATATATATATATATATATGTGTGTGTATATATATATATATGTATATATGTATGTATGTATGTATGTATATATATATATATATATATGTATGTATGTATGTATGTATGTATGTATATATATATAGGCATTTTTCACCTTTCTTTGACAGAGGATTGTGTTTACAGTGTGTAAATTTAACCCACCCACAGACTTAAAAGTGAGATTGATAGGAAATTTAAAAATTCATTGCTGGATTATGACCACTATCCTGAATCTAATGTAATCTCATATTTATATATCTAACCCGGTCTCACCAAATGTCGTTTGAATGACACATTTGACATGCAATAACGCCATTCTTGCTTTTTGAGTTTCATTTTGAAAAAGCAACTGAAGGCAAGTGATTTAATATAAAGAGTGAGAGACTACTTCTGATGGATAGGTCCAACAAACACAGGACTTTCAACCAGGATACCCTTATTCCAGACAGATGTTCCTGTCCCAAAGAGTTGTTGAGTTATTTTGAAGTTGCTTGTTTTCCGTACGTATGTTACATTGTTTTCATTATACTTCATTTGTTTATTCATTTCAAGCCCAACCATGATGTTTTTCCTACCCAAGTGGTTTAGTTGCCTAAACCTTTCAGCAGTTGTTTCACCGTAACGGCATTGGCATAAAATGACACGCAAAAAGCCTAAAATGCTTTGACATTGCGTTGACATTACACACGTAATGTCCTTAAAATGTTGTGCTATTTATACCTTCGCCTTTCCATGAGATCAGGTAGATAAATAGAGAGATAGAACACTGATACAGAGAGCTGTTCTTGGAGGTCGAGTGAACCAATATCATCAAATCAGTCGTCAATCTGATCTGTATTCAGAAAAATAAGGCAGAATTCTGCAATTTACTTTTTTTGTAGTTCAATGATTTTTTTTTTTTTTTCTCAGAATTTCCAAAATCAGACACTACAAAGTTTCTAGGTTTCAGACAAAGACAGTAACAAAAACATACGGTTTGTTGCATAATAGGAAATGTAGGATCCAGTGCTGTGTGAGCCTGACGCATATCAGGGATTAAAGTCAGGACATCTGCTTTACTAGCTTCGATATTGTTATGTTCATAGTGCAACTCAAATATGGGTTTCAGTGATGAATATTTTGCTGCAATACAAAAACAATTATCCAAGACTGTCAATCTTGTCTTTGTTAAAATCTGTATATAATTCGTAGTCGTGCTCTAACCCTTATTAGGTTTAATGTATTCAGCTGTACAGAACCAGCAAGAGGTATTGATTTTTGTATCAGTGAACCGCTGTACTGGAGTTGTGTTTGCTAAACTCTTTCAAACTGTGGGCCCTGACCTGTTCTTATACGAAACATAACCTGGAGCATATTTCCATGACCATACATTGCTGATATTTATCTGTAAACTGCACATTAAAGTGTGTTATCCTGAACCAAACGACAGCAGTATGCTAATCAGCTCCCACTGCTGTAACCTTCTCCCCTCCTTCCATTGTCCGACTCTCTCTGTCTGTCCTCCAAGTCTGTATGAAGAGGTGAAGCACACAGCCTCAACTTTCTACATATTCGACTCCTCTTCCCACACAATAGGATTTAGGCCCAGAGGAGGGCATAGTATCTGTACAGATGTAAGGCGTCAGTGTGAGGACAATGTACAGTATGCAGTCTTCCTCAGACCTAAGCAAGCCTAATTTGGCTTCATGCTGGTGTTGTCCAACACACCAAAACAACATGGATACTCGATAATACAGAAAATGCTTCATATAGAATTGTTTTGTGTTAGAAACGTAACAAAATATTGTTTCCAAATCAGTAAGGATGAAAATAATAGTCCAGTGATATTCTTCTCTTCTCAGCAATGAATATCTACTAACAGGTATTGTGTCTGATCAGCCTTATACCTCTGTGCCACATAGAGCTCCATCATTGTCCAAAACTGTTTCAGCCTCATCTCATAGAAAAATGTAAATGACCGCGACGTGTGAACATCATATGGTGGCCATAAAACGGAAACAGTGCCAAAGGAAAGTCTATCAGGGTCCTCTTGTCAAGGTGGTCAAACGCAGGACTTTCACCCAGGAGACCAGTGTTTGTGTCCCAGGTCAAAAGTGAAAGTAAACAATGAGTCGTCTTAAATTACACAGTGCCATCACCACGTAAGGTTGTGGTCATTTCACCTGATTCTGTAAGCTTTGAGTAAGTGAATCTATTTTCAAGATAGTCTATAACCACACGAGCAGATCTGTTATGTTTAGCAGGTTTGATAATGTTTACCACCTTTACCATCCTGCTATTCATGCTAACATATTCTAGCACAAAACACAAACTCGCCGCAGTACTGAGGCTGATGGGAATGTCATTAGTTTGCAGGTATTTGATTAAAACCAAAGTATTAGACACATTTTAATTCTGACCTAAAGATGGCTCTAGAAGACAAGTGAAAGGATCTCAGAAGTGATCATAATGCATCCTTAGGGGAACGTGAATGTCTGAACAAAGACCCCTGTGCTTTAGAATAATTCATGATTATTGCATCAGTAGAAAAGATGCAAAGCAGTGATTTAAATTCATAATATACAGAAGCTTTAATGGCTTTCACTAAACTCATCCAATAGCCCAATGAGAGGGTGTGAGCCAATCATCAGGCAGCGCACTTCTTGTTAGTCATTCTGTCTGAATGGAAAAATGCTCACTGGCATTTGCAGAGTGGGGATGTACTGATGACACAAAACTAACTTGAAAGCGTGTATGTGTGTGTGTGTGTGTGTGTGTGTGTGTGTGTGTGTGTGTGTGTGTGTGTGTGTTCTAACTCCATATTGGCAATATCAAAACTTATGAGTCAGGTTTTGGTGTGAGTGGGAACACCTTCATAATGAACATAAAGCTGCTGAAAACGATACAGTAAAGCTGGTAGACTACAAAAACCAGAAATGTCCAAGGTAGGAGACAGTAAGTGGACCTTGAATTAAGGTTGTATTTATTTATTCACTTATTGTGGAAGTTATCAATATATACCACACACCAGTATGCCATGTTGATAAGTTAATTATCGCCAGACACTAACAAAAATGACTCACTGGAAACTTTCCATACATCTAAATAATAAAATAAAGATCATTTTCATCTCATTCTATCATCTCTGCAAAAGAATCCACTGCAAAAGTGTCCCATCCTACTGAGGAGACATAGATATGAGCTGTGATGTAGGTGACATATGGACGCTGGCGGCCGTCAGGACTGGAGACCTTCAGCTCTTTCGCGCCTCACTGACTTTCGTCAATAATACAAACACAACCCCCCCCACAAGTGAATTCTGCCAATGATTTCATCTGCCTTAGGCAGACTCGGAAATTTAGATTTCAGTATACGCAACAGCTTTACCACTGCAAAACTGCTGATCATTGTGGAGTGAAAGTGTCGGGTGATGGCGAGGTGCGACAACTGAGGACAAGCACTCAAGCAACCACAGCGAGATGTCTGAAAGCTAGATGTCCAGTGGGGCTTTAGGTGTAAATGCCCACACAGCAACCCTTTCTTTCACACATTCACAGAGGGAACTGTGCATGATCAGCACTACCGATGTCTTCAACCACTGAGCAACTGGCTGCGGAGTGGAGCGTTAGAATAAGTGAGCAAACCAGTGGGGCATCCTCACATGCATTATTAATAAATTAAAATGTCAAACAGAGCAAGGAGAAGCTCTGATAACAACACACAGACTTCATTCTCTGCTCAGGTAGACATTACTCCTCTAGATCTATACATAGATGATAGTTGTTTGCTGCTATATTAATGCCCTCAATCACGTATTGCACATTTCAACCGATGGCAAACTTATATTTCACAACCATATATCCCATCAAGGTCACTCAAGTCAGCTGGTCAGCTCTTTATTGCCTCTGAATGACGAGGCTTGTTCGAGATGAGCTGCACCTCGCCTGGAAAGTGGACGAGAGAGGGCCGCAGCAGCCGGGGGCGTGGAAAAGAACTGCGGTCAAGTCGAACGGTTTACAGCTGCCTTCAAAGAATAAACAGGAAGTTAAACAGTTCCAGATCTGATCTGTAGGCTTCTTGTAGTGTGCAGACCGCGTTCGGATATATATATATATATATACATACCTACATAATAAGCTGTCTGATGCAACTACATGTGGTCACAACTTCAGGAAAATGGGCAGCATTATATATTAAAAAATGTCTTTCTTGAGGGACATTATAGTAATTGCTAAAGCAAATTTTAATTGAATTTATAAAAAGTAAATTTACAGTGGGAAAGAACACGCTGCCCACTCTGCTGCCTCAATAAGCATATTGGGAATAGAACAGTGGCTATTATCATTGAAACTGAGAGGTTTGAGAGAGCTCTCGCCAAATGATTAGGTTTCAGGGGGAGCCTGTTAGATAGGCCTTGATATAAGACACTAATGATTTAAGTATAAATAGGTGCTAAACTGTCTGAAAAGGTGCCTCCGCTCTTCACTTGTTCATTATCCCACATTGACATTCCAGTATTTGCGGCTACGCTGTGAGACATAAATGAGTCCTCTCAGCGGGGGAGCGGAAATAAAAGCATGTCGTTAGGGGCGGCTTTATTGTTGCACAGGGATCCTTCCCATACACAGTCCCTCCAGTGTCTGCAGGGTGAAGCTGGAATACAGGGGGTTAGGGAGCATAGTCTCCCGACCTCCTCCTCTCTCCTTCAATGAGCCTTGTGTCTGTCTCTTTGCCCACAATCCTCTAAATCTCTGCAGTGTCACGGCTGCTTGGAAACTGCCAGCTGGAGAGGCTGACACTTTCACAATCCTACTCGTTGTGTTAGGGTGCGTGGGTGTGCCTGCGTTTGTGCATGTATGCATGAATCTGTGTGTTTAACTGTGTGAGCGTGGGTTGCTCTACTGTACGTGTCTGTATGTGTGTTGAGCTGCAGGAGGTGGTTGGGATGTTGCATATCTGTATGACAACCTGCTCATGCAGATCCAGAAGCACATGACTGCCACCAGTTGTCAGTGAGCTGCTACTACAGAGAGGGAGATGACTGTGTCCGGGTTCCCACTCTTTTCCAAGTGAAGAAAAAGCTGGTGTGACAGACGGGGATCACACCAATATATTCCTCTCTGTGAAAGAGTAAAAGGACGTGCAGTCTATGGCAATAACTTGCTAGACTCAACTCCTAGAAACGATGACATAATACAATGATAAAAACAACCACAGTTACCCCGCAGTGACTTATATTTACATTTGAAAGATGATGTAACTGACATATTTCAGAGTTTTGCACCCTTAAGTTGTAAAGTTATCCAACCTGCATATCATAACAGCCCTTTCAGGTGGTACTGTTATCAGTTTTGGGGAGCTCTGAGAGAAACCCTCTTAGTTTAGCCTCACTTTAAGAATAATAGGCGAATAAGGAAATCATTTTCCAGGACATTTGACCTTTTCTCTCATTTTCCATGTTTTTCTCAGGCGAGTGAAGCCGATGTGGAAGTGTCTTAAAACCTGCATTCTCTCTACTGACCATCAGGGGGCGACTCCTCCAATTGCAAAAAGAAGTAGATTGTATGGAAGTCAATGAGAAAATGACTCTACTCGTCACTATTTATTACCGATTTATTACCGCAGTAAACCACGACCAGTCTCTACATCACTCCTCCGCATTCCAAATATGTTAAATTCTGTTGTGAAAAGGCTTCAAAACGTGATTCCACAACCCAATGGGTGACGTCACGATGACTCCGTCCACTTCTTATGTACAGTCTATGGTTTTCCATGACTGGAAAATTGGTCCACTGCTTTCCAGGTTTTCCAGGATGCATTGGGAGGTGAGCTCTTTTCATCCTGCAGACATCACACAGGGCTGAGAGTTCCACAGGGACTCTGTGCTGGTAGCAATCACATGACTCACATGAGTACAAATCTAATCTTCAGTTTATTTCACTCTGGGGTTAAATAACCATGAGGTTATGTCAAGCTTTTTGATTGAAGAAAGGTATTAATTTGTGCTGGCACAGGATTTCCTCTAATTCAGCCTCGGGTCAAAGGTGACTCAAGATTAAAGCATGTTATGAACCATAAAGTGCAAAAAAGAACTACAGAAACCTTGTAACGTCTATTTCTTTAATGTGCCCTGCATTTAAATAAGCTACAATAATACCTTTACGACTAATGCATATGTTTACATCATGCAGTCATCTTCCCAGTTTATTTTTCACTTGTAAATACCATTAATGTCGACATTCGAAGTTCAAGCTCTTAGGAAAATGTAATAATACTGTATTGTATGTAAGAGGACATTTAAGGACCAGTTCCCCCAAATCAAATGAATTTGCTGAGGCCACCTGTTTGCATCTAACTGAGTAGAGGTAGAGGTGAGAGTCTCCAGCCATGCTAGCAGCTCTGTGAGACGGTACTGAGGCACACTGGTGCTCTGAGCTAAATGCTCCAATCAGCATGCGGACATGCTCACAATGACAATGCTGATGCCAAGCAGGTATAATGTTTACCGTGCTCACCACCTTAGATAAGCATGCCAACATGTTCTAATTGGTACTGAATAGAATAGAACTTACATGTTTTTCTCCTGAACGGTTCGGAACAAGACGTTCTGTTCAGTCTGTGTCTTCAGTTTGGTACACCCTGTGACACAAAGTGTCAAAATACTCGATTTATGTCTTTACTCACCAGTAGTCAGCAGTAATATGCTAGTGTGCTTTGCCCGGGTAGTCCAGGTCAGTGGACAACCATTCTTGTGTTGCCGTGCATACCCACGTTGTTCAACAGGAGTCGGGTATATCTGTGGATAAACCTCACACGTTTGATTTCGACGTTCTCACCCGAGTGTGTCGATTAGCGGAACGAGACAAAAACAGACTGGAGAGCGAGTCCTTCTCTCCACAGCTTTCAGGCAGCCTCCCACTGCAGATTCAGACCGTGTTGAATAACTAATGCTGCAGAGTGTTTATTGCTGCGTATCTGTGACCGCGCTCCATCGTAGACAATACAGAATCAAAGCACATGGTCAAAATGCTGGAGAGCGCTACAACGTGCATTTTAGTCTGTTGTGACTGCCCTGTTTAAACAGGAATTATCTATATTTCGTTTTGTATTTGTTTTTCGTATTGACAATATATCAATATTTGAGTGCCTTAACTGTTATAGTTTGAATTATGGCCAACAAACTACTCTTGCATGTGTAGATGTTTAAAGTAAATGAAAGAGTATTCATAAATATTTTGGTTTTCCCTGCTGTACTGAAAATGTGCCGAACTGTGACGCCCAAACAGAGGTACATACCAAACCATGAACTCTGTGTACCTTCCCACACCTGCTGTAATAAGCACAAATCACAGCTGAGGCTGACGTCAGTAGTTAGACATAAACCAAAGAACTGCCATTTTGACCCGACGATGATGCAAGGAGAGAGGTCAGAGGACAAAAGTTATTATGGTCCATCCTCTGGGGACCATAAATGTCTGCACAAAATGTTGTGCCAGTCCATCCAACAGTAGTCGAGATATTTCTGAGCGATGCTGTGCTAGCATACTCAACAGCAATGCCAATTTTCCCCGTCCTACCTCACCGACCTGCTCCACCACCACACTCCATCCCGTCGGCTCCGCTCCTCTGATGCCAACCTCCTGTCTCTTCCACTCAGGACCAAGCACGGGTGACAGAGCCTTCTCCATAGCTGCCCCCTCCCTCTGGAACTCTCTCCCCAAACACATCCGAAGACTGCACCGATCTTTCCATGTTCAAATAACAAATCAAAACCCACCTTTACAGAACTGCTTTTAATGTGTGACGAATGTGTCTGCTATGTTTTTAGTGTTTAGCTTTTTAAAATGATTTTAATGTTTGTAAAGTGTCTTTGAGTATCTTGAAAAGCGCTCTACAAATAAAATGTATTATTATTAATTTAAAAATAAATAAATAAAATAAAATCAATTAAAACAGTGGCAACAAACAAAACATTGTCATTTGTTCAATGTGACACATTTACATACAGTATACCTATTTTGCTTCCAACACTTCAACACTGCAAACGTGATGTAGAAGTGAAGTATATTGAGAGTACTGTAGTATGTGTGTGTGTGTGTGTGTGTTGCATGCAGCAGACAGTGTCAGCATAATGTGAGCTCTGCTCTCCCTCACGATGACACCACTACGCTGTGTGTGTGTATGTGTGTGTGTGTGTGTGTGTGTGTGTGTGTGTGTGTGTGTGTGTGTGTGTGTGTGTGTGTGTGTGTGTGATGCACCTGTTTGTCTGCTCAAAGCTCTGACTGACTGATCTGAGCTCCCTGGAGCATGCACTGCTTTGATCAGATGTATTAGAGCTGACGATTGAACCCCAGACAGCCTGTTTGCTTCTCTGAGCTGAGGACGGAACAAAGAGCATTTATCAGAGAACATGAACACAGAGGCAGAGAGAGAAGAAGATGAGAAGTGGAAACGCTGAAAGTTAAACCTTTACACTCCCACAGTGATGAGGAGACGGCTGTACTGTATTTTTTGCTACAGTGTCTGATGTTTTTTTTTTAACTCAAAAGCGTTTACACAACTTAAATTTACTTTCAATTCTTAGTTTGAGGAATAAACCGAGGCTCGTGGTGCCACAATGTGGGCTCTTACTACATTAAAAGAGGAGAACGGGAGAGCTGGTAAACTCCATTAGAGAGTGGCAGTGGGACAATGTGTTTACTACTTCTCCACTTCTGCCATTGTCACTTTGTGCTGGAAGAACCTATTTTTCTTTTGTGTCATTAAACAATGTCGGTATTTTCACCTAAGAGACTCACAATACAAAAGAGCTGCATTCTTACAACCCCCTCAAAGAGATAATGTTGCATTTGCGTCAAGGATTAGCCTGGCATCATTCTATATAATTTTTTTAATCAATGGATACCATGAAAACACCTTAACCAACAAACTGTTAGCCCACCTTAATTCCCTACTCTGTCTGTGTCAATGAGCCCAGAGTCCACTGGTTTCTGCTGAACATGCATGTTTAAAAACGGGTCATGAATATCAATTATTTTAGAAAAGGGGATTAGTAATTTCTAGGGGTGTAACGGTTCACAAAATCCACTGTTGGGTTGGGTACGATACAGTGGAGCCACGGTTCGGTACGTTTCGGTACAGTAGAAAACTATAAATGCCAGAGAAATGTACTTGATTTTAAAATATATTTATTTATTACAACTAACATCATAAAGTTATTCTTTGACTTTGAACAATGATGGAACTATACCTGAGTGACTCATCTTCTGGGGTGTCTTCTTAGCAACACATAAGCATAACAAACAAAAACTGCTCCTTAATGTTATGTAGTATTGTTACTTACATCTTGCAAAAGATATTTTTAATCTCAATGGGACTACCTGGTTAAATAAAGGTTTAAAAAAAAAAAAAAAGCAATTTAAAAATTTTTTTTATTCAAACGTATTGTTCGGTTCGTCATGCGTACCGAACCGTGAGCCTCGTACCAAACGGTTCAATACGAATACGCGTATTGTTACACCCCTAGTAATTTCCTTAAACCGGTGACTGTGTTTTGAGTCAGGAGGAAATAGTGCATTCGTTGAGGACTATTTTCAGCAGCGGATTGAGTCACATTCATATTGGAAGCAGCAGAAGTGAGGACGCAGTCGTTGTCACGTCACCCATTGGTTTGTGGACTACGGTTTTAAAGCAGAAGGGACCATATTTAAACTGCGGAGGAGTAACGCCCTGGTAGAGAAGTTGTATACAGCTCTGGTTGCGACCTGTCAATTACAAGGTAGCCCCGCCCTAAAGCATACCCTGCTCCATGGGCTGTTTGACTCTAAATGGGACCATGATTTACATCATGCTGTATTGAAAAATAGAGACTTTTCAGAACCGGAGGCTCAGTGATGTGTTGTAAAAAAAATGAATTTTTCTATTTCCAGCTATGTAGCATTTTCTGGTCCACTACCCACACTAAGTTGCCTTATGTTACAGATAAAACCCAGCTTTATATTGAAGCAGCTCTCCAGAGCCTATATCTCTCTGTAAGATTGTGTTGGATGTCGGTGTAGTCAACCACGTTATACAGGAGCTCAACTTATATATTATATATTCCTCTTGTCATTACTGTTTGAGTATGAAACAGTAGTTTGTTGCATTTGTCAGTGTTTATTATCTTACTCTTACAATCCTTATTTGACATTTGACAAGCTTGTAATACATATTTTATGTATTTATTTGTGCAATAGTACTGTTTTCTTGCAGCAGCAACTCAATCAATTCATTTATTTGTCAGCTCTAATATTCTAAGGTACAAATCTAGTGAAATGTAATCCTGCCAGTTCCCGCTGGCGTTATTCTTGCAGCGCTTGGTCTAAATATCCTGCGGCAGGTTCGAGCCCTGCCTCTTGTATGTACAGCTAACCAATCCACTCGGCCTCGCCGTCCTGTTCCGCATCAAGTGGTCCCCAAAATATTTTTGTAGGAAACATAATTCATCTTAGATTGCATTTTTTTAATCGCCATTGTAAGAAAATGCTCATCTTGAATCTTGCAATACTTTCTCTGTAAACATATTTATATCCCTATGAAATCAGCTTCATATAGTTATCTTTAGGCAACACAAACCACTTGGTTGAGGTGAGACAGCAACTGTGCATCCTGGAAGCCTGCTGGTTAAGATGCATACCACATAATTCATGCAAGCGGGAATGTATTTTCAGCAGGGGTGGCTGCCCTGAATTTCTGCCAAACCATTAGTGGTGGGCCGTCAGGGCCAGCCAGGCCTTTTGTGTTGGCCTAGACACTGACAGAAATCTAAAGTTATAGCTATTTTATTATTTATCATAAATACACTACATGGATTCTAAATATCCAATCAGATTTTGCCCCTGTGCTGTCTCTAAGTAAAGAAATCTGCCCGGAGGCCTTCAGACTCACAAGTGACTCGCTTTGCAGTTTAAGTAAATGGGGACGATATTGTTGATTGTCATAGTCTTCAGCCAATCAGATTCATTGTTTGACATGTTGGGCGTATTATTTGACATGTCAGCGCTTCTAGGTGGCCTACAAGTACGTCAGCATTAACGTGCAGCTTGATTGGTCAGTTGGCCAGTGTGACTGTTGTGAAACTAGCTAGCAGAACTTTATAGTAATAAGGGTTAAAGTTTAAAGATATCTAAGAAGTTTTTATGTGACATTACATTTTTTGCGTTTTGGCATGTTTGGCGGTGACAATCCGAAAATCTACTGCCTCTGTCGAGCGGACATTTTCAGCCCTCAAACGCATTAAAACGTATTCAAGAAATACAACTAGGGAGGCTCGACTGTCTTCACTGGCGTCCATGAATCGAGAAGGACCTCTTGTTGGAACTGAACCGCACCGGTGTTCTGTACATCCATGGTGTTAAACTCTTTGTAATCAAAGAAAGGAGGATGGACTTTGTCTTTAAGTGAACAGCAGCTTTGGTAAGTGAAGTGATTTTGTTGTTTTACATCTGCAGTAGCGTTACTACTGTGTTCATTTGTCTATGGTGTCGTTTTTATGAGATGTTTAACATTGTTCCCTCTGATGTGAATAATATTTGAATGATGCCCTTGAGTGTGACTGGTTCTTGTGAGTTTGTTCTTGTTATTGTGTTAATTACGTTGATTTTTTCTATATGCATTGCCCGTTAATGACTAAGCATCCCATCATGCTGCGTCATAGTGACAGACCTGCAGCCTTTATAGTTTTGCGCATATTAATTTATCTGCACTCTGCAGTTAGTGTATTTGTAGCCCCCATAGGTGTTGAGCTTCATGTAACATTTCATTTAACCCGTAGCTGTGGCGTCATAATGAGGTTCAACTGTAGTAGGACAGCACTGAAGGCCCAGGTATACAATGCACGGCCCGCCACTGTAGTACAAACTGCAGTTTGTACTCTGACAGTCGACGTTCAATAAAACTGGATGGTGCAGTACCTTCCACCATATTGGACTCCTCAGCTCTACATCACCTCAAAGGTCAACTCTTTCAAGAAAAATTGCAGGTCAAAGTACACCAACGTAAAACTCCACACAGATCTACTTTGCTGCCCCGAGTGAATCTACCAATCCCATTGACCCTTCTGTACCGAGCGAGGACCATTTGGGGTTCCAGCGAGAAAGTGTAGCGAAGAGAGTGTCGTAGAATGCACTTTTCAGAAACGAATGTTACACACATGTTATATACCAACTTAATGAAGATATTCTGGGCAAAAATATCATCGAAGCCATTTCACACACTGCAAACACAATTATACACAAACTAATATAATCAACTAGAAGATTTACCACAATATCACGTATTTTTCGCCATGACTTGGCGAGCTACGAACACAAAGCTAACAGCTAACACAGACAACCAATACATCAGAAAGCAAGAGAATTCTACACAGATTCCAGAGGTATCTTCAGAATTTCTCTCTGTGACACCATTACAGCCAACAAGCCCCAGAAGAACACATCGCTCCACCGCAGAACTTTTCAATTTGAGCTGTGTGCCATCTTCATTTACTCTAAACCAGTAACATATACACTGATATTTACACATCTGAACACATCTCACAAGTGTAACCTTTATTATAACATTCAAATAGACCTTGTAGTTAGAGAAAGACACTCTTTTTAGTATGGGTATGCAATTTTCGAGCAGAGGCCTAAAAATAGGGCTAGGGCTTAAAAGGAGAGAGGACAATAAAGCATATGTTCATTAATGTGGTATATGTATGATGTCTGACACCTGCATTTTATCAATAAAAATAACTTAACATTTCTTAACCAGTATTAAAGTTTATTGAATTGTTTTCTCTCATTCTGATGCAAACCATGACATTGTTACAGTTTTGTTCAGCACTATACACGTCTCCTTTGCCCAATTTACCGTCTGTTTACACCTGCTTACTGTAACCCTACACCGAAAAAGAGCTCTTAGTCCATCAGCCGTTATCTTATCACTGGCCCATTGTGTAACTGTTGCCCCTGGCTGTGGTTCATAACGTCCTTGACTTCAATTCAGAGGGAGCGCGCTCGGTGTATTTCAGTGTTTTAATGCCTTCCCAGGGTCAGGGCACTTGTCTGCTCCTTTGTCTCTTCATCTTCAACCAGCAGTGGGTGGTATGACTCACACTAAAACATTCACTGTCATCAGTGCTAGCTTTTTGTGTCCCTCCTACTAAAAAAAATAAAAAATTCACACAGACTTGTACCTTTGGCACGCAAGGCTTCCAGCATCCTCTATTCAAATGCAAATAGATTATTTGTCAGAGGAATTTTCGACAGAGTGTCGCACTGCAATTACTTTCAGAGAAGCTCGTTAACCATGAGGCTCAGTACACCACGGGACACAGAGTGCACATCCTTCCACAGGAGTTGGTTTTGCATAGTAGATCTTTGCACCTCAAGAATATGTTAAGGACTACAGGTAAATAATAAAATAATAGGCGGGGCATCTAACATCGGCACAGTCCAAACGCAACACAATCATAACATACCACGTGTACTGTAAGGTTATGTTTTATTTACTGTTAATACCAGTAACATTTATTTTAGCTCATCAGAAAACATCCAACATATTACAAAACAGCCAAGTGTATTTAGTTTCCAGAGTTAACCCCAGTTAATAAGGAATAAATATTCATGTATGATTTTGGAGTGTTTCGCTGTTATTTCCTCAGAGCTCTAACTGGACTTGTGGTGGTCGTCATGAAGCTCTGGTAGATGTAGACAGAAAAGGCAATCAGGTGGCAACTTCTGGTTCTGTAAAGTGAGGACATGCCTTAAAGTACCATTCTCTCTACTGTCCATCAGGGGGCGACTCCTCTGGTTGTATAGAAGTCTATGAGAAAATGACTCTACTTCTCTCTTCAGAATCAGAATCAGCTTTATTGGCCATGTATGCGTACGCATACATGAAATTCGTCTCCGGTTTCCACTCCGCTCTCAATGTACATACACTATTTTACAATACAAGAAAAAATATATAAAGAATAAAAAAGTAGAACAGATGTCGGTATAGACATTTAACAGCTATATACATTATAAGTATAAATACATGTACACACAAAATGTGTGTATATATATATATATATATATATATATATATATATATATATATATATATATATATATATATGTGTGTGTGTATGTATGTATGTATGTATGTATGTGTATATATATATACACACATGTGAACATGAACCTATAAGCAATGGAATTGAGGTGAATTGAGTGCAAACAGAGGTAGTAGTGCAGTATAACTTATTTATTGTTCACCAGAGTGACGGCCAGTGGAAAGAAGCTGTTCCTGTGTCTGGTGGTTTTGGCGTACAGTGCTCTGTAGCGCCTACCAGAGGGGAGGAGGTGAACAGCTTGTGTCCAGTGTGTGAGGGGTCTGCAGTGATCTTTTCTGCCCGTTTCCTGACTCTGGAGGTGAACAAGTCCAGGATGGAGGTGTGACTGTATCTGCCTCCTGTCGTTTTTCGCTTTGATTTAAACACTTCATTTTGCAGTTTTAACACTTGCCTGGTCTTCGGGGGCCAATCAGCTGGCCAGGCCAATAGGAAAGGAGATGTATGATGTTAAAGATAAGTGACAAGCCCACAGAGAAATATCACCAACTATTCAGTTCACATCAGCTCTTGGGGGTGCCGCGTCTTTTAGCTTGTTGTTTTGGTTTTACAGCCCACAAATGTACGGTTTGGTTCCCTCTCATTTCCAGCAGCAGCAGGTGGCGGTCGCTCTAAATGCTCAACCGTACACTAACTGCCCAGCCCCGACCACCAGAGGCACACGGTCAGAAAATATCTGTTGCCTTTAGCAGCTAAAGAGACCGAAGCTGGTGGAAACCCGAACAGGAGAGTAGAATAGAATTTATACTATCTTTATCCCTTTAAGGGGATCCCTTTAATTTTAATCCAAATATTCAGACACAAACCTCCCTCAGAGGGAGAGAGGCTTGAGTATGCTCAAAGTCATGCACCACAGACCTCTGACTGAAAAACATCAGCTGCAGGTAGAAAAATAAGACGGACTGATCCAACAACTTCAAATAAATGGAGGTACGGCAGCACTCTATAACCTCACCCTCTACATTGTGGAGGCACATTTTAAGCTATATAGTCGAGATTGTGTAATACAATGCAACAATGGTGTGATGAATGGTGATGAAAAGAAAAGGTCCCCAGTTCTCAACACTTTTATTTGCAGATTTGGAAAACGGCAGCCAGTGGCCACGGGCAGAGGGGAAGGGTCGCAGAGGATGGCAGGAGGAGAGAGGGAGTGTGCAGCTGGAGGTGCACTTGAGTCAAAAGGGAGTGGTTGAGAGAGGAAAAGGAGGCGAGGGAGATGAAAAAGGGAGGGATGGAGAGAGAGAGAGGAGAGGGGAGAGAAAAAATCAATAAAGTCATCAAACATGCATTGCGCACTGAAATGACTTCTTAAGTCCCATCAGGAAAGAGAGTGGGAGATGAAATGCAGTCGGGAACCTGGACGCCGACTTCTATGTGTCCTTGACGTCACTGACTCAATCACTGAGCTAACCTGCTCACAGCAGAGCAGAGCACACTGCAGGGACTCACGCCTCCTCTCCTTTGCAGTCTTTTTACTTGAATCATAAATTGATCTCGCTCCACTCATCAGGTTTTGAAAATCTTCTTTCTGTTTTTTTTTCATTTTTCTTGGACTGGTGTTGTTCTAGTACTTTGGTTTTTACAGTCTGACCACAGACCTGTGGATTGCTGCCCATATGTTTTTCTGTGACGACGCAAACATGCACGCTAGTGTTCCACTATTATTATTATTATTATTATTATTATTATTATTATTCCAAATGTGACAATATTCTGAATTTGATACGGATACATGTAAACAGCACATTCCTTGTGGGTCTTCCAAATTCAGCCTTATTTCGAAGAAAGCATTTTCCAATGAAGACATGGGAAATACTGATCTTATTCTAGTTTTAGGAGCATTCTTTGGACATGTATACAGGACATGTATACAACATGTATACATTCGGAATATGCGTCTGAATTTGCGATTTTACAGCAGTTTGTGACACACGGCCTCTTGTTTACGGTATTGGTGTCTGTTGCCGTGTATAGCCTTGAAAAGAATAGCTTGAAGAACACAGTTTTCCAAAACTTGCAGAAGCAACATGTCTCCGCTTTAAAAAGGAAGATTTCAGTTATTTAGTTTGTAGCGGTAGGACGTGAGTCGTGAGGGAGTATGTACAGTTGCTTGTTAATGGGAATATTGGTGGAATATTCATTTCATTAGCCATGTAAACGGCTTATTAGGAATATTTTATTTTTCGGAATAAGGGAAGAAAGTGGAATATCGTGGAAACGTAGTCCGTTTGCCTGGTAGGATTGAGACGGAGATGTTATGTTAATGTGATATTTCAAAATAGCAAGAGAAAAATTGCGACAGATCAAATTTACAGAAGTCAATTCATACATTGTTGTAACAGTTGCAGTTTGTTTCACAGTTAACTGCTCCTAGCAGTTGCTAACTCTAATCGCATCAAACACTGGTCATGGGAAAAAGAAAACAAATCACAGAAAATAATTGGCTTTTCCGTTCAATTATCAATTCTTTCAGTTGTATTCATTGTCTTTAATCTAAGGAGGTCAGAGGCTTTGTATTTCAGAATCAGGAATGATTTTGAATTCACTGTAGGGATGTTGTTTCTGGTGTTTCTGCCTGATTCAACAGGCTTTTTTGTTTTAGTTTAGTTTGAACAAGTCAATGTCTGTACTGCCTGTTTTTTCTCTTTGTGTAATCCCCTGCTTTCTGTCATTCCTTGCTCGTTCTGTCAGTCTCTCTCCCTTCCTCTCCATCACGTCCCAGCCTCTCCACAGCTCTTTCCCCGGTTAGTGTATTGCTTTGAGTGTCCAGAGGGCTGTGTGTTTGCTCGAGGGCCAAAGTCATCATTTCTGTTGGAACTGGGTCCCTGCCTCTGAGGTCGAGGGGCTCGTGGCGGCGATGGGCTCGTAGACGCCGCTTCACACAAGAACACTGAATACAGCTGAATACTGACAGGAATGGGCCGTTCGAGGGTTCACGCTCCAAATGAGGTCGCAGCGCCTGAGCTGCTCAGCTGGCATTCAGACAGCCTCAGCTCTCATTCGTATTCAGCCCTCAGCTTTCAGTACAGGCTGCCATTGTTGACCAGCCTAATAGCTTTCTCACAGAGCCTAGGATACATCTTTGATGAGTCAATAAAAACACTTTGCGTTGTCAAATAAGCCACGCCGAAATCCCATCAGGGAAGTGGTGTATCGCATTGTATCTTTTCTGCATTGTGCTGCATATTCACCTTTCTCTCTGCGTTATCTCCAGTACCCTCTGACATTCCACGGTCTGAATACTGCATACTGTGAATAATATAGAGGAGGTACACGCTGACAACAACTGTTTAATCTCCGCGAGATGGCTCCAATAAGATAAGGTTCATTGTCTCCTTCAGTCAAATACGGTATGTTACAGGGAATGAACAACGCCCCGGTGGTTTTGCAGGCAGCAGGGCTAGGACTGTAAAGTGTGTCCTGAGGTTGGTCAATGGGAACATATTGAGGTGTGTAAAATCAAAAGACGTTGTCTCCCTGGGAACATAAATGTGCTCTGCAGATTTTCTAATTAGATAGTGAGATCACATGTGAAGAGTTGTCATTTTGACCGTAAGATGACACTCGAGGAAAGCTCATTGAGAACACAAAGTAGATACATTGTTCATGAAAAAAGAAAGAAAGGTATTTGAAATGAATAGCCTGTTTATCACCACATGACACGTGTATATAAATTAATAAAAGAGAGTGTCAGTGTTCCAGAAGAACATTGTTGATGTGACATTTTATGCATTAGTATTAGTAAAAACTACAAAAGTTATTTTTCATCGATTTAGTCACTCTTATTGTCTATAAGTGGTTATGGCCGCGCCATGGTTTGGTCCAGACTGAGATACTTCAACTATGTCAACTTCCATTAAAAGTTATATATTTATGGTTCCCTGATGATTCTTTTTATGTTCCTTTGACTTTTCATTTGGCTCCACTTTCAGGTCAAAATTCCAAATTGCAAATTGTCCAATTAAAATATGAAAAATGAACGAGATGGCATAGCTCAAAGCACAGCCTCACACTGACGCTAGCATTTGCATCGACATTAAGTCTTAATATTTGGTATTTTGGATTGAAAGCTTGGTCTTCATTTCATTTCATTGCTTGGTCTCTGAACTTATATTTCCTAGACCGTAAATGACAGTTTTACTGTTGATTTTCTGTTGATTTTCTGCATAAATCAGGCAAAGCAATAGTGAGCAAAACACCAGAGGGCAAGAGAGGTAAGTCGTAATCACAGAGCAGAGGTAAATAAAGGTCACGTCTAGTTAGACCTATGAAAGGTCTGTGTGTGTGTGTGTGGGGGAGACATTTGATGTATTTACTACTTGTGTCTTTCAAGGAGCAGCTTCGACTTCCCACCAACGCAATTCTGCTTCGGGAGCAATCAATGAGCTGCTGAGGCAGGAGACGGAGGAAATAACAGGAAGAAATGTATTTTGCTACAACAACCAAACCAGTATGTACATATACAAAGAAGGACACAGGCATGAACAAGAAACACATCCCATCTGTTGCTCAGTAATTCCATGCATCCACCTTCTCCAGTCAAGGAAACAAGCATTCTTTTCAACTGCAACCGGAGAAAAGAAAAATAGGACACTTGTGTGATTTGATGGGAGAGTTGTGTTGGGGAACCTAGGTGGAAGAGAGCCATATTAAGATGAATAGCGTCAATGGGACTGAAGCCAATGTTGCTCTTTTAACATTGGCTTCAAGTGGGTCAATGAATCAGGAAGGGGAGGCAAGCATGGAGAGTAGTGACACATTGACAATGGTCTGAGAGTTCGAGTTCAAGAGGCAGGAAGGCCTGATTAACTGGTAGGTTGGTCTGAAATGACACAGAATAGATGAGGTCAGTTAATAAAGAAGAGGCTGAGGATGTAAAAAAACACAGAGTTACGTCAGAATAAACACCAAACATAATTTCAGAATCGGAAATAGTTTATTGATCCCCAAGAGGAAAATCTTGAATTACACTTACACTTTGTAAGCATGAAGAACTCCAAGAAAACATTAAAAAAAGGACTATGCAAAATATACATAAAGCACTGTGTAAATAAAATGTGAATTATGTGATGCTGCAATATAAAAAACAATATATGCAGAGAATACAAGTAAATACCAAGAAATATGTGCAAATATGTGCATCAAACACACAACATACAAACACAGCGTAAACACGGGAACACAAAATGCTTAGAAGGCTATCAGTGTGTTAAATATCAATGCAAGAATGGTATACATAACAATTACATGAGAATATATGCTACAATACTGTTTATATGTGGCATTAATGGCAGAGTATTGCACAGTTGAATTATTATACAAGTTATTGTAAGTTTAATCATTGTTGCACATAAGAGTAGTCAGAAGTGATGGGGTGAAATAAGTCCAAGGGCCAGTCTATTGATTCAGTGTCCGCCTGTTGAAAAGTTTGATGGCCAGAGGCAGGAATGTCCTCCCGTGGCGCTCTGTGCTGCACCTTGGTGGAATGAGCTGTGCACTGAATGTATAAAATCAAACTTCAGAGTGGGAAATCAACCACATTAGTCTCCCTGTTTTGTTATCAAATTTGTCAAATGAGTTAGTAAAGCAGCCTAAATGACAGGGTCAAACAATCTGATGGAGTAAATAGTCTGTTTAAATAGAGCTAAATCATCAAATGCACTGCAGTATAATGGAAGCTCAGAGAGGCTAAATAGATTTTGTCCAATCCCAGCAGCGCAAGCATATTTTCTACTGCTCTCACCAGAAGCAAGTAAGGCTTTCTACTGCTGTCTTCATCGGGGATTTTACGCTTACAAAATGACCAGCTCAGCAAAGGACAGAGATGGGAGACAGGGACAAAAGGAAAGTGTGTGCGTGTGTGTGGGGGGGGGTACTGTAGCCTGACTGGTTGAACCATTAAGATGTGAAGATAAGTGGAGGTGAAGAAGCAGTTTGATTGTATACTCTAGTGCTGCTGACTGTATTCTTAAGACAGTGTGAAGAAAAAATCCGATATTACCCCTAATATTATACATACACGTAAATGTATATATAAAATGGTGTGACCATCAATAGGAACAAAGGAGTAAGACAAACACTGAACTATTACATCTAAATGATTTCGAAATAGAAAACAGGTTTGAATATGTGATCATTAGCCAATGCGCCAAATACTAAAATAGGTAAATACTAAAGATAAAAAAATTAAAGCATTTGTTCAACATTTTGGAAAATACACATGTTGACTTTCTTGCCAATAGTTAAATGCACACATGTATACCATCTTCATATCTCTAGGCATACACTAAATATGAAGCTAGCACCAGCAGCCAGCGGTTAACGGCTGAGGAAATGCAATACATAGAAGCAGAAGTTCAGGCTTCTCGGGCCAGGCAGCAGCAGCATAGCTGGCTTAAAAACAGACCCCGGCATTGACCGTGCCCCCTTCACATGCCAAGTGACGACACTGCACTGAGTTTCACTGAGCACTTATTCTGTGAGGCAACATATGACTTAAAAAATAAAATGTCTCCAAAGAGAAAAAATACTACTCTCTGTGTTTCAAAAACGTTGCAGGAAAAAATATGCTTATTGGCTTACAGAGAGTTACAGAGAGTGCCAGGAGGCAATTAGCTTAGCTTAGCATGAAGACTGGAAGCTGGTCGAAACAGCCATTTTGTAGCCGCTTTGTCTCTACACAGACAGAACACATTTTTGAGGGTTCTGGGCTGTGACTATTTCTTGGTGAACAACAACCAGGAAGTGTTACTTCTTGTTGTCACAGTGAGGTTGCCACATTTGATATATTGGTGCCAAAACAGAGACCAAATACCAAAGCTGTGTTCACCAGACATATCTGGCTGCCGTTGCACAGAAGTAGGCTACTTTTCAAACTGTTTGTTGAGAAAAAGATGTACGTTCTTCCCTCCTATACATAAACAAGTTTTTGTTTCTGGATTGAAGAAAAGAGAAACATGTTGTGAATAAGAGAGCTTTGATTGTGTTGGTGGGCATTTCTTTTAACTTTGGAGGGAACCAATAGGCGAGCTGTTTCTTCTCTGTTTGCTACGATAGGCAAATTGCCTCCGAGCTCAAGCTCCGTACATTAAGTTTAACTTAAATCATAATCAGGCACTGTCTGTTAAATCCCTCTTCTCCATGTGTAAAGATCAGGAACTAATTAATTAGTAATACTTCAATCAAACTCTCTCACGCAAACAGCTATAGCCAGTATAAGATTTGTTTCATATGATAGACTTCTGTTTCAGATACACTGTTACCCCTCCTTATATAAGCTACCCTACCTTTATACTATTATTTCCTCTTATTTTAATTATCAAGCAAGAGTATAATGTGTGTTTATTACACCAATTCCACTAAAATTAGGGCATAAATGCAGTTTTTTTCTTTTTTATATCTGCTACTTATTCAGTCATACTCTCATACCAGAGTTGGTGATTGTTGGAACAGCACAAAAATCAACAAAGAAAGTTTTGATGAGTTATATTTTCTTTCTGTCAAATGAAGTGTGTTTTCAGTGGGGTAAAGTAATCAGTGGGGTAAAATTGTGTCCAGAGTCTGGTAGCTTTAAAGGAGCTTATATAAAGTCTGTTTCTTTTCATAAGTATTTTTTTTTTAAAGACTTTATTTTGACCTAAACAGAGTTGGTTTTGGTGAGTTTTATTTGGTCTCTTCGATTGAAGAGGAAAAGTGACTGTTGACTGACTGGAGTCTTGTGGCTTTGAGGAGAGCTACTAATTCATTGTTTTGTACGTAAATTATAAAAATTGTTCAAATCCCTGTTGATTTTATAAATTATATATTCACTGCAACGCACATCACAGCATTAAATAGGGGCGAACACTGTGCCCACCCAGGTTTCATGTCGTCCCTGCGAACCGGAACCAGTCCTGTGAATGAATGTTGGACAGAAGCCAGATGTTAGTGGATGTTGGTGGATGTTGGTGGACGTTGGTGGACGTTGGTGGATGTTAGTGGATGTTGGTGGACGTTGGTGGACGTTGGTGGACGTTAGTGGATGTTGGTGAATGTTGGTGGATGTTAGCGGATGTTAGTGGGGGTTTTAGTCCAGTGAGAAAGGGATTCAAGAATATAGTTCCGTGTGTTGGACTGGACAGAAGTGCTCTATTATCCTGGTCACAACCCTGTTTGCAGGAGTTTTCAGCTGAGCTGCCAGTACAACTTCAGATGCACATTTTAAAATTCATGAAATTCCTTAACTGTCATCATGCATTTATCCTTCATTTTTTTATTCCCTGGCTGGCTACTTTCCCTGTATTTCTGGGGGACGTGAGGGTTTCATCAAACTGCGTGCTGAGTTTGTCCATCACCTGTCCTGTCAGAAATGATACTGCAGGTGATACCTCACACATCACACACCACTGACTTAGATGGGAGTTGGCGGGGTGGTGCATTTACTGCGTCCAAACTTTGAAAAGTTACACTGATGAAAGAGCTCCGGGCTATTTAAAGGGCAACATTTGAATGCCGTACATGGTGTAACAGACAAAACTGAAGATGAAACCTGGAAGGATAGTGTGGTTTTTTGTCTCTGTATTGAATGAATGAATGAATTTTATTTATATAGCGCTTTTCACAGACAGTAACATCACAAAGTGCTTAAACTAAATAAAATAAAAAATAATAATAAAAAATAAAGTGAAGTGCTCTGTAAGTGATGGTGAGAATTTTAAAGTGTATCCTAGATGCTACAGGAAGCCATTGGAGAGATCGGAGTACGGGGGTGATGTGAGACCGTCGATTTGTCCTGGTGAGTAATCTGGCGGCAGCATTTTGGATGACCTGCAGACGGTTAAGAGCAGATACACTGAGTGATGTGAAAAGTGAGTTGCAGTAGTCAATGCGTGAAGAGATAAATGTGTGTATGATCATTTCTAATTCAGGTGTTGATACTACAGATCTCAGTTTACTGATATTTCTTAGATGGAAGAAACATGACCTAGACAGCTGCTTAACATGAGGGTCAAACGACATGGATCGATCAAAGAAAATCCCAAGATTGCGCAGGTTGCAATGGGCAGCAGAGGAGAGTGGACTAATAATCTGCCTGATCATGGGGACAGACTCCTCTGGAGCAATAACTAGGACCTCCGTCTTAGAGTTGTTGAGTTGCAAGCAGTTTTCTGCCATCCAGTCTCTGATGGCATTGACACAGTCCAGGAGCCTAGTTAATGTGAATGCCTCGCTGGGTTTGAATGACAGATGGAGTTGGATATCGTCTGCATATAAGTGATAGGACACATTATAGCTTTTTATGATCGGTCCCAAAGGTAGCAGATAAATGGAAAATAACAGAGGCCCCAGAACCGAGCCCTGCGGTACACCACAAGACAGTGGAGAGGTAACAGACACAAAATCACCCACAGAGACATTGAAACTTCTGTCATTGAGGTAAGATGTAAACCAGTCTAACGGTATGCCAGTTATGCCCACCCAATCACGTAGCCTCTTAATCAGGATGTCATGGTCTACAGTGTCAAATGCAGAACTGAGGTCCAGAAGAACTAACACAGAGCAGTCACCTGCATCAGCACACATGAGAATGTCATTTGAAACCCTCAGGAGAGCGGTTTCAGTAGAGTGTTGTTTACGGAACCCAGACTGGAACTTGTCGTACATGTTGTGCCTCTCCAGTGCAGCAGTAAGTTGTTTGGCCACCACTTTCTCTAAAATTTTGGACAAGAAAGGTAGTTTTGATATGGGCCTGTAGTTCATGGGCAAAGCTGGATCTAAGTTAGGTTTCTTTAATATGGGCTGGATAGTGGCATGTTTGAAATAGGAAGGGACAATTCCTGTAGACAATGAGGTATTGACAATAGATGTTACTGCAGGGCCAATAGTTAGCAGAACTTTCTTAAATAGAGAGGATGGAATTATATCCAGAGGGCAAGATGATGGCTTTGTTTTGTTAATTGTTGGAATGCTGTTAAGCATTCCAACAATTAACTTTCAAATCCTTCAACTTCCTCATACTTTCAGCTAAAGACACCATTTCAACTTTCAAATGTTGAGAAAACTCTGAACTATTGCCGCATAATTCAGCTTTCCGATATCTTTTAAACTTTTTGAACTGCAGCAATTTAACTTTTATGATTTTTCAGCCCTTTTCTGACTTTATAATGGGTGTGTATTGCGCAGCTTAGAGTGCGTGATGTCACTGCTAGAGTGAAGAGCAGCTTGAGATTCTTGTGAAAAAAACATTTGTGTTTTGCCACTGTGTCCACAATCTTCACTCTTCATGCATAATTTCTGGATGTAAAAGTAGCTAATATTGTCCTTGTCGTAGAAACATTACTGTGGAATCCCACAGATTTACACATTTGACACAGAAGCCATTAATTGACAGGAAAACCAACTTTCTGCTCCATAGAGACCAATGTTAAATTTAGCTTCAAAAACATCTTCCACAGAACACGGTACCCCATTTCTAGATCGCCAGTTAAGCCACATTTTTTAAACTACAGACACAATTTTTACAGGATCTGTTCGTCAACTCAGCCTCCCTCTCAATTATTAATATCGGAGCAATAGGACCTACGGTTATGGGAGTTTTGATGATTTGTTTGAGAGGTGTCTCCGTGTTTTAGCTCCATGAAATGGCTTCAGGCACACAGGTGTTCGCGATTGAGCCAGTAATTAGTGATGTTGACAAACACACAGACTCACAGACACACGCGCACATACACTCCTCTCCCTCTATCTCTCTGTGTCATACAGTCATTCAGGTGTTAGGACTCTTTAGAGGTCTTTCCACCCTCCTCCACCTCCCCCCCACACACACACACACACACACACACACGCCATTTTAAAATAAAAGCCCCAGAGGGTGAATTATAACTGAAATGCTTGTGATGAGCCTGTCATTTAATAACCGGTTTGTGTTTATCTAACATTATGTTTCCGTCTCCTCTCCCCTTCTCCCCCACACCCCATTTCAAAATAAAAGCCCCAGAGAGTGAATTCTAACTGAACAGCTTGTGATGAAGCCTGTCATTTAATAACCTCTGTTTATGTTTGTCAAACATTATGATTATGTCTCCTCTCCCCCTCCCTCCCCCACACAGTCCCACCCTTTCAAAATAAAAGCCTCGTGGATTAACTGTATTTAAACATTAAACTCAAAATTAGGCTTTTTTGTTGAAAAAATGAATGCTCTTACTAATACTGCGACAACTACTACTGCTGCTACTACTTCTACTACAACTTTTGCTGTTGCTACTATTACTAGTGCTATTACTGCTACCATCAATATTATTACTACCACTACTGCTATTACTACCACTACTACTATTACTTATACTACAACTGCTACTACTGCTATTCATGCTACTACCAGTACTAATACTACTACAGCTATTAGTACGACTGCTACTAGTACTACTACTACTGCGACTTCAAATACTGCCATTACTTTTACTACTACTACTACTACTGTTATATTAAATACTACGAACACTACTGCAGCTATTACTACTACTACTGATACTAGGCTACTACTTCTTCTGAATACTGATACTTCTTCTAACTACTAATACTTCTACTACAACTACGACTTCTACTACTACTATTACAAATATCACTACTGCTACTACTACTACTTATTCTAATGCTATTAATACTTCTACTACTAATAATACTTCTAGTTCAACTACAACTTCTACTACTATTACTACAAATATCACTACTTCTGAAATTTGTTTAAGCTACAGAAATTGTTCAAATGTTCAAAGTGTTCAGCTCTTGCAGGAGAGGGGTGCTTTGACTTTTCATATTTGTAATCTTTAAACTTTTTGAATTAAGCTTTTTGCAATTTTCTTTTGAATGGGATCTCTATGGAGAAAATCTTCAAATCCTGTTATACTTCAACTTTCAAAGCCTTCTTCCTCATACTTTCACCTACAGACACCATAGTTAGACATTTCAACTAGAAGGTTTTTCAGCAGTGCAGTTTAAATGCTTTCGGGCTTCAACATTTTTCAGACAGATAGTCTCCCATTTCTTAATTTTCAGCAATTTTTTTACAATTAATTTCAGCTTTCAGCATTCCAACGCATTTTCAGCAGGAAATGCATTTTCTAGTTAAGTCTATCATGTCTTGAAGGCTGATAGGCTGGAAAGAGTCCAGAACAGCAGGAGATTGCGAGGAGCTACAAGTAGATGGACAGATCCCAGGCTGAATGCCAGACCTAATACCTGTTACCTTATCAATAAAATAGATAAGGAATTTGTTGCAATCGTCAACAGAATAGCATGGTAAAGTGGAGACAGACGGTGAAACAATTCTCTTAATTGTGTCAAACTGAATCTTGGGATTTCTCTTTGAAGAATAGATTAGGTTGGCAAAATAAGCAGTTCTAGCTTCCTTTACTCCAGAATTAAAAGAAACTCTGAGGTCTTTGAGATATAAACGATGCACTTCTAGCCCAGTAGCTTTCCAGAGCCACTCTGTCCTGCGACACTTCTGTCTCAGGCTGCACACAGCGTCTGTCATCCATGGAGAAGTGTTACAGGCAGCCCTGGTCCTTTCCTTAAGAGGTGCCACTTTATCCAGCAAAGTGGTGCAATGTTCATTAAATGACTGTATCAAGTGTTCAACATCATTGAGTTTTGTGTTAATATCACAGCAGAAGTGCATAGAGAAATGATCAGCTATACTCTGAGTAATAATGCGGGAGTGGAATGTTTGTTTCAGACACAAGGGGTCAGTATTTACAGAAAGATCAAAGAAAATACATTTATGGTCACTGATCAATAGGTCCTCACAACGGGTATTATCAATATCAAGACCCAGAGAAAACACAAGGTCCAAGGTGTGACCACCCCTGTGAGTGGCGCCAGAAACATGTTGCGTGAAATTAAAAGATTCAGTAATATTGAGAAACTCAGCAGCAATACAGTCTGTGGTATCATTGATATGCAGATTAAAATCACCAACCCGAAGCACTTTGTCTAGCTTGATAATAGAGGTCAGAAAGTCTGTGAACTCTGATAAAAACTGACCTGCAGGACCTGGGGGTCGGTAAATTAAAAAACAGTAAAACGGCTTTAGCCAGCCCACTTTAGTCAGCTGTAGTTCAAAAGTAACATAGGATTCTGTGCTCCCCAAGTGGCAGGAAAACTGATTCTTCCAGACCACGGCGAGACCTCCACCGCGGCCTGTCAGACGCGGTGTCCCAACATAAGAACAGTCCACAGGGCAGAGTTCATTGAAATGGATGCATTCCATATTCCGTTGCCAGGTCTCGGTCAGAAATAAAAAAGCCAAATTATGACTTGTGAACAAGTCATTTAAAATGTGAGCCTTGTTTGTTACAGAGCGTGCATTAATCAGACACATTTTGATGGGGGAAGACACTGTGTCGTCATCAGCACAAGAAGCTTTGGGGGTATGTGCAATAGGACGGATCACTCGTGCAGCACCTCGAACCCGACCATAACTAGGGCGTGAGCGCGAGTCTGTGATTCTCACGGGAATGTTCATGGGTCGTGGAGTGGAAGTTACGGTAGAGGCTGGGGAGAGAGTAGTGGGAGATCCTCCATGCCGCCAGGGGGAGCTAGTGTTGCTTGTAGGGGATGAATGCGGCTGATGAATGATCGTAGAGGAAGAGTGACAGCGGACAGGGGATCCAGGTGTAAACAGTCAATCATGTGAATGGGAGTGAACAGCATGCTGTAAATTAGCCACTAGCAGGCGGCTACCCAGCTTGTTAAAATTAATACCATCGTTCTTAAAAGCGGAAGAGTGGCCCCAAAACAGATTCAAATTGTCAATGAAGCTCACGTTGTTGGTCCTGCAGGCGGCCTGGAGCCAGTGTGGAGGCTGAGGACTCTGCTGAACCGCTGTGATCCACGGCCGAGTGTTGGACTTGGACCACTGATAAAAACAGACAGTCCACAGCTGTTTAAAAAGCTTAAAAGATTTGTAAAATCCATCTTGGTCAACTCAGACTGGTGGAGGGCTGTATCGTTGATTCCCACATGAACGATAATTCGCCGAATGGAAGACGGGAGGGCGCGCAGCAGGCCAGGCAGTTCCAGCAGGATGTCTTTAGCCGTTGCTCCGGGGAAACAGTGTGTCTCCGCGTTGAAAAAACGGGTGTTCCTGATTATAGAGTCCCCGACTATCAGCGTCGTCGGGGCGAAGAGGGAACGAGGCGGCAGCACTGCGCGTGCAATACTCGTGGATGGAGGCGAGGATTCAACCACTGGTGGCGGAGAAGACGTGCAAGGACAGAGAACGGGGGACCGAAGCTCGCTGCGGTGCTGGTGTAAAGCACGGTATGGAGCGGCGTGTCCTGGGGTGAGAGGAGGGCTCAGGAATGACTGCCGTAGGGATGTCGGTGGACCCGGGGCTGTGGGTCCCCCGAGGCGGCAGCTGGGAGTCCGTAGTCA
>CM051695.1:4944176-5004176 GCA_028022725.1 Lycodopsis pacificus
GCATCTGGTCACGTTTTGCATGCTGGCTTGCATGCTGCAAGCCATGCGGCTGAGAACATTACGATGGAAGTATATGAAGCCATTCTCTGTTGTGTCTCATAAGTTGGTGCAGCAATTTCTGAGTTGATACTATTTATTTAGTTTGGTGCTAAATTTGACACATTTTGACCTCTTTAGAATCGATAATGGTAAAACTTCAAAACAACGCATTGAATAAGACACCAGGACCTTGATGAACACGATAGAAAAAACCCATGCTGTGATTTGGTTCAAATACCTTTTGAAATGTTGAGATGTTGAAATGTTTTCGGGCATTGTATGGCAAGCGCTTCTGTTCTGGAAAGTGCTACGATGTCAATATACCTAGCAAAGTCTTATACCCCCTGACTTCTCTGAAGGTCTCTAGATTGTGTTTGAGGTGAGAGGTCAAGGGATTCCTTCCAAAATTACCATGCCAGTTTTCCTTCGCCAAAATTGAGCCTAACTTTAGAGCGTTATTCATCCCCCTTCTTGAGAAGCTAGCATGACATGGTTGGTACCAATGGATTCATAACACTGAGCACCAATAGCCACTTAAAGACAGTTACGTCAGTAGATCTCAAAGGGTTAATTAAAGATGGGGTCAGGAATATTGGGGAAACCTGCGAGAGTACGCTATATTTTGAAAGTATGCCAGCGAAAAACCCAGCACAGTGTTGCCAACTCTTTTCTAATTCATGGCCCGAGGCAGGACCAGGGTCCAGATATAACCACAATCCATGGAAGCCTGTGAGGTGAGAAAGCACAAAGACTCTGAGGAAGAAGCAAAGTTAGTAATGTGCATTAATGGGACATGAATTCATACAGAAGGAGAGAGAGAAGAGGAGAGAGGAGATCAGTGTATCCTAGGAAGTACCCCGGCAGTCTAGGCCTAAAGCTGCTTATCTATGACTGGTCCGAGCAACACTAGCTCCAAAAGTTGCTAAATCTAGCAAGAAAGTCGCCAAGTCGGCAACACTGACAGCTCGTTCCTTCAGGCCGCCCTTCAAAGCATCTCCCCCGAAATGTTCGTAATCCCTCTGAGGATTTCCCTGTCTCTTAATGGCCATACAGAATCATCCAGTCTCACATCTATGTCAGCTCAGTGGACAAATTAGCCAAAGGGCTCAATGCTCAAGCACAAATGCTAACGTTTTTCTTTTTGAGAGGTTAGCAATAGCCTTTTACATTTAACATTTATTCTTAGTAACTGTCACTGGGGGGCTGGAACCATTCCTCCCTCCAGTGCTTGCTGGGAGCAGGCTTGATTAGTGATTAATAGGACGCGTCTCGAGAAGTCCTGAACCTCATGTTTGTCTTATCGCAAAGACAGAGAAGAAGTTTCAACAGCATAATGTTGCCAGTACATTTTTGAAATCAACGACTCCTGAATATTCTGGGGACCCATTCTCATCTTTCTGCAACCCACCATTTGGTCCCCATCCAACCATTGTCAAACAATGTACTACATCCCCCCCCCCCCCCCCCCAGCTTTCCACCACAGCTGCCACAGGGAGGACAGTGAGTCTCCACCTTTCACCACCCTCTTTTTTCGTTCCTGCTCATCCCTTCGAATTTCTCACTCTTACTGACATGCTGTGATTTTGTTTTGATTCAGCCTTGTATATCTGATGAGCCATCGGTCTGTCATGACTCTTGAGTGTGTATTTATATGTGAGTAATTCCTCTCCCTGTGTAGTTTGTCCCAGAGGAAGCTCTGCCTCTGACATGAGGAGATTAATTTAATTATCATGTTGATGAGAGCTGAGCAGCTACAATCTCATATTTGTTTTTCTATGTAAATCTTTTTAAACATATCAATGTGTTAGCAGTTTAAAACAATATGTTTTCATCCTCTCCATCAAATCCTTGGCCTTGAAACTACAACAAAGAGTCTTAAACCGCACGTTGCAGCCCCGTTTGGGCAGCAGGACTGTTTCTGGTTGGCCTCCACATGACAAAAAGTGTTGGTATGTTTTAATGACCCTGGACCACGTTATGAAAGCAGACGTTTTCGATCCATTCAAGTTCACCGACCCGTGTTGGGCTATGATGTCAGTTACAGAATGTGGTCTCTCACTGTGGCCGATGTCTTTTGTTTTGACAAGCTCTTCATTACTTTGTCTGCAGTATAAGTCAACTTAAAATGATAGCAAAAAAGTATCTTTTTCTTCCTTCGGCTGGTCCTGTTAGGGGTCGCCACAGCCGATCATCTATGTCCATCTAGTAGGCCACCCAGGCCTCGACCCAACGGTATGCAGATATTTTATGATCAGCATTTATGATTTGGCCTTTCCTGACGCAACCCCCCCCCGAAAACACACGAAGAACACGGCCTTTTCCACACAGAAAGGTGTTCTGAACAGCAGCCGACAATGCTCCACAGTGTACCTTTAACCAGCTCGCTGTTTGATCCTCTCGTCAATAAGAAGTCGGAGGTGCAGGTGAAGAATCGGTACGCGTTGTGGTGCAATTTGGTGCTACCCTGGGTTCAGCACCACGGACAGCACCGTAGTGCTGTGTGACCACGGAGCAGCTCTGGCGTAGTGGCCACAGTGACACCCTGAAGAGCATCTCGCCATACACTGTACATCCACCACTGAATAAACTAAGAGGATATCTTTTCTGGTTATATGTTGTCGACATTTTACTGGCCTCTGTTTCATAACACGATCTTCCAGTCAGTGGGTAGCGGGTTATATCCCACGCTGCATTTCTTCTTCAGCGGGAGAGCTTGTGGTTTCAATCGCAGAGAACCCAATCCTCTCTGTAGTGAAGTGTTCATTTGTGCTATGCATTGCGTTGTCAAACCGGTGGAGACATCCATTGCATTCATGTCGTCTGAGTTAGACTGCAGTCAGCCTACCGTTGCTGGTGGTTCAGAGCACTTGTGGTCCAGGTATGTGTTACTACGGTTTCCAGTTTTCTAGTCTGTGATAAAGAATATGCAACCTTTTGTTCACTTGTGTGTTCACGCTGTTGGGAAAGGCGATCCTGTCCAATGACTTGGCCTTGGCGTGGTCGGCTGGTCGCGGGCATGGCAGACTCTGGTTGCTTAGTGGAATGCGCATTTATTTGATTTGGCAGATGAAAGGTGGTGGTATAAATTCAAACAAGAGAACCAATCAAAAACAATGCTCAAAATTGGAGAGCATAACGTACTGCAAAATGAACGGTGCCTGTCTGGATGGAGAAACAGCTTCCTGTAAGACATCCGACCCAATCCTACTCAAATGTGTCCAAATGGCTTTTACTGACCCGCTTTGTCTGGAAATATGCCAAAAGATGCAAAGTTCCCCAAAGAATGTATTGTATATTGTGTACAGGTAACCCCTTAATCTCCAACATTTTGATTGGTAACTATAATCTGATTACATATATTTTTCTCAGTAACTGTAAAGGATTACATTTACATTGTCATTTAATTACATAATGCCCTTACATGTAACTAGTTACTCCCAACACTGTACAGTGTGTTTATTTATTTGTGTTTGTCTAATTAAATGTGCTAATGTAAAGTATGTGTTAGCCCTCCAGTGGACTGCTGTGTTCCTGCTGTTGGGCTGGGATAGGGTACGATGTCATGACCAGGAATAAACGAGTAGAAAGGGTGGATGAAAAAACATGCAAGCCTCTGTGTGGCTGTATATGTACTCTATATAATAGTTCCCCTCTGTCGTAAGCCTTTGTTTTTCTGTGTTCTTTAGACTGAGACAAGGCCCCCGGCCTTCCAAGGGTCCCAGACTACTGACTCTTTCACCCCCCCAGCGTGCGGTTCACAAACCTCCCTCCTCTCAGACAGTGCTCCTTTTGTCGCTCCCTTCATTTGGTGCGAACACTTGCCGCGTCTGTGTCTCCCGGAACCCTCGAGGCCCTGGATGTCTAAGATGCCCCGGTATAAAACCAGAGGGAGAACTTTAGAGCAATGTTAGTCAAGCGTAAACCTCTTAGCGTCTCCTCTGTCAACCGCGAACCCACACAATGCCTTCTCTCTGTACCTTCTTCCAGCTCTCAGACCTCTTCTTAGACTTGCAAATCTGGGCTTTGATGTAGCACTGCCTTGCTGCTTTTGTCAGAGACAGGGAGCCAAGGAGGAGAGAAGCATTGCAGACAGCTGTTAAAGCCCCCATAAGACCCTCATGCTACATGGGTTGGCCCTCGCTGCCCTGGCAAGGATGCTGTTGTGTGTCTCTTTAACTCATTTATGCTCTCTTTTTTTGTTCGCTCACTGCAGTTCAACTGTGTCTCTGGTTCTCCGCCCCCCCCATTCTCGCCTTTCCTAGAGGACAACCTAATCCAAATTCTTTTGTTTTGTTGTCTGGGTATAAACCTGTTTCTCATTTGTTAGGTGGCTAGCTAGCTCCATGGTCCCACAGTTATTTCCGTAGACAAAACAGGCCTCTGTTCCACAAACCACTTTTCTGATCTACACCCATGTCATTAAATAAGACAGGCAGTGCAAAGACTTGCCCGTCTATTGTATACCTTTGGTAAATGAAAATTAAATCGCATCTTTTTTTAGATGTAGCGCTTGTTTTGGTGGAATTGATTGGTAATCAACCATCTAAAGACCGGTCGCAGCCTCTTCGGGCCTGTGTTGTTTATACTTCTACTCCATGTCTCAGAGTCTCAAGTCTCCCATTATAGTCTGAGTGGGACGGAATGGTAGTAATGGGTAGACAACCGCTGCGGCTTTGTCGGCCCATCTTTTGCAGCGTCGAGGAACGCTGATTACGTCTCCGCCGCGGACAGACACTAGATTTGTGTTATGTGCACACAAGCACATTCCTGCTAGAGGACAATAGACGGACAGCGGTTACATTGGCAGGAGTGACTCGTTCTGTCTGCAAGAGGACAAGGGTTGGAGGGTGTGTGTGTGTGTGTGTGTGTGTGTGTGTGTGTGTGTGTGTGTGTGTGTGTGTGTGTGTGTGTGTGTGTGTGTGTGTGTGTGTGTGTGTGTGTGTGTGTGAAAGCTTGTCTAGCTTGTCTGTATGTGTTTCTCTGTTCATCTACGCTTGACACCCACATTATCAAAGCAGACGCTTGAATTTTTGCCATCCAGATGAGGTCATGGCTCTGCGTTTACCAGGAAGTTAATAGTCATTGCTTTTGGTTATGACTGACTGAAATCTTAGCGTCTTTTACAGGAAACTTTGTTGCTTGTGATGTTCTCTCGGGACAGAATTAAGCATTGGACCAGGCGGTAGACATGACATCGCACCCGTGATGGAATGTGGTCGGTTAATTGACTTACGGTTTAGGCGGGCGGTGGTTCTCAGAAGTCAACACCTTTTCTGAATGTGTCAGTCCCCGTGTTTGGGTTCTGCGTTCTGAGTTTCCATGGCAACTGGGAAACGTGCACGATGGGGTTTCAAAAAGTTCACATGGTACTGATCTTATGCTAAGAGCAGACACGGTCCCAACATGATCTGTGCGTGGATGTTAACGTCATCACGCTGACCCCCTGATGCTTGGTTGAGTAGACAGGTGTTACTTGTTACGTTTGGGTTAGTCACTAATTCAGCAGACTGAAAACATAAGTCAAAGCCTCACTATGTTCTCTCAATAATACCTGCAGGCTCTAAGTTATTCAAGCAGATTGGACTGTGCCGTCACAGTCCGTAAACCAGTGGTGTTATGGTAATATACAAACCTCAGCTCTCACCAATGTTTGACCACTACAAGGCAAGTAATCTCCATGACGATGTGGCCCTGAGGTCTGTCTGTGGACATCAGATTAAAGAAGAATGCAGTTGATTCAGTTCGAGCAAGAATGGACAATCCCATCTTCAGATCAGTCAGTGGATACGTCTCCATGGATCTGAGATGAGTCATCTGTAGCTTAGCTTTATTAGTGCATTTGGACAAACATGTCACTGTAAACCTTCACGATGATACAAGGCTTGGATGTTCTGTCAAACCAAAAGTCATATCAGTAACGTGTCGTCAGTTCATTTCTCAAGAATTGGGATAATTGATTGTAGGTGGATTATATTACTGACTGAAAAACATGTTTGGCTAAAGCCTTCTATTGAGGCATCAATACCCCTGGTCAAGTTACATCCTAGGAATTTGGACGAATGCTTGTATTTAGTTGGCCAGAGTTGTTACTGGAAAAAGCAACAGAGTGACATGACCCTGGTCAAATCCTGCTCCTATCAGCGATAACAGACAACATTACAGTACAGTGCAGTCACAGAGTGAAAATGCTTTGTGTGGTTCCATCCAATTACTCAGTTTTAATAATCCCCCTGCAGATCGTTCCGGTACCAAAGCCGGAGCCCAGTAATGTGCTGGAAGCTACGCGTCCGCCATCAGCCAGCCATAATCACAATCTCTCCTCCGGGATTTAAGGGGAATGAGGCGAGATTGAGATTTCACATTTCTTTCACACTCAATACCCAACTTGGGTAATATCATAAGATGACAGATGGGTTCTTAGTTGGTTTTGGACAAAAAGTCTTCAAAGCACCAGTGTGTGAGGGTGAGCGTTGGAGTTTTTAAAACAGATTTATTTGGAAGTGAGATAATGAAACTTATTTAGCATGTGGGATTACAGGCTGAAGGCTGTTTTTACTCAAAATGTTGTTTTTTTCTCGATACTAGCAGAGTAAGAGAATCACATTTTACAGAGTCGATTGATCATTATAATTCACATATTCACTGTAAGTAGAGTTTGAGTTTCTGGTGACCTTTTTTTTTTTATATTAATAATTTAATAATTACTATGTGTCACTTATTTCAGTCCAGTCATGTTCGGCACCTTGGCATACTGGTCTTGTCAGGTCATTATGCAGTACTGGCAGCTCTGGGCTTTACTCTCTTGTCAGGCTACAGGGGGTAGCTCATCATTTTGGTTCTTGGGGGTAGAGATCTTGGAATTAGGAAGCAGATGTGATTATGGTTGCTTAACATGACTGGGGGCACCATGACTAAAAAAAAAATTGAAAGTTACCTTGAACATTTAACTGGTTATGAAAGAGTCTTGATTTAATACTGATGACTCTGGTGCTCGGAAACATTACCATCAAAATCAACACAAAATAAAAGTTTTTTTTCAAAAGTGAGTGAGAAACCAGTTTTAATTGTCGTCACACAGTTTCTCTCTCTCCACTGTCATCCTGTCACCTACAGGATACTTAATATTAGCATAGCTAAATAATTTAGCTTCCACATCAGGGTCAAAAGATTGTTTCACAGTTTTCTATCTATCTTAAAGCAGTACATACAGTGAATGAGTACTTGGTTGCTGAAATCGTTTGTCCCGCACCGACTCGCTGCAGATAAACCCTCTCCTGAAGCAACCAATACCTCTTACAGTGTATACAGTATATGGCATGAGTGCGAACTCGGGTTTAACATTCTGGGGGCAGTAAATGTAGGTAACGTCTCATGGCGTCATGTTGTGTGGAGAGTGAACTTTTCAATATGTTAATATCTCTGAACAGCCATGTGAAGGCAGCAGGTATCTGTTCAGCTGGAGTGATGTTGATGGAGGGTTGTAAGATGAAACCAAACTTGTTGTTTTGATTTATTACTCGACACCATTTCTTCTGCACATCAACAGGAGTGTTGGAGACTGACGCTTTGAAAACAGTTCACACAGCTCCACGAAAACAATTGTGTTATTACTTAAACTTAACTTCTTGCTTCGCTTATAACTCCCTCAGGACCGTCCGTTCCCACATCTCACTCAGTGTCTGCATCCTAAACACATGGTAACCAGGGTAACGGTTGCACGCGCCATCCATTGTATGTCTTTCGTGACATCTCAGTTACGCCTGGAGGGAATCTTTGGCACAAACGTCCACTTCTACTCAAGGATGAACGGATTAGATTTCAGTGGTCAAAGGTCACTGTGACCTCATGAAACAGGTTTTGAGCCATAAATCAAGAATTCATATGCTAACTATGGCAATTTCACACAAATGTCTTCATGGTTAAAATGATGAAGTGATGACACATCAGACAGACATGAATGCAAAATGGTATAACTGGTTTGCGGAGGCAGACAACCCAGACTCATCAATAGACAGGTAGATGTGTTACTGTGGTGAGCAACACGATGCCATAGAGATTGTTCAGGTTCAACACTAAAGTTAAAGAATACTTTAGAAACATTAAGTTGCCTCAAAGGAAAACACTGTACAGAACTCCCAACCATCAACCTATGGAGGTAAAGAGATCAAAAACAAACAATCTGAGCAGAGAAAGGACAGACAGGAAGGACATCTGAGACATGACACATCATCAATGATGTGTTGAATGAAACGGCACAAAGTAAATGGTGTACGGCCCATTCTTAAACGTTTAAGATTAGTTTTCTTTTCAGTGCGGACCATTACGGGGCCCCGTGGCTCCTTGGGTAGAGAGGGTCGTCGTTTGATCCTCGGCTGCTACGAGTCCTGTGCCGAAGTGTCCCCTGAGCAAGACACTGAACTCCTCTCAGGATAGAGCTGGGTCAAATGCAGAGAACTAATTTCCCCTTGCGGGATGAATAAAGTTGATGTTATCAGATCATTGCCACTTTAATACCATAACACCTCAAAGTGGGAGGACCCCCCCTCCCCCCATCCTGGCGAGAGAGACATATGGGCATTTGAGTACAGTATTTCTATTGGTGAAGTTGTGAGTGTGAGGCCAGGCATTAACAGCACCACATGTGGCTTACTGGATTTTCTCAGTGTCACAACAGATGGACACGTCACAGAGACGCAAAACAGCTTCTTATTATTCATTCTTGTTCTCCTACGTGTCCAGTTCATCTGTGTCGCTGCCGTTTTGTTTTTGTTTTTTTTCTTCCACTGCTCGAGTCAGAGTGGTGATGAATTAAAACAAGAACGGCGTTGGCTGTTTGAAGTTGGAGGAGAGGCGTTATTATGACTTCTCCCTCAAAGGTCAAGTTGAGCCACAGCGAGAGGGGGAGGAAGAGAGGGGTTAAAGGAGGGAGAAGTGTTGAAATAACAAGTTGGCTGCTCGCAGATGGTGCTGAGGCACGGCAGAGCGGGTTCACCACCACAACATTCTGACCACAATTAACACCAATGCAGCTCCACTCAAACTCTCAAAGACAGGGGCTGATGGGAGGGAGTTGAGGAAGATTTTTGAAGTTGCAAATTAAAAGATTTCCATCTCATCCAGTACCTAGTCACTTAAAGAGAGAGCAGGAGCAGAAAGGCAGAAAACCCAACATTAAGTTTGCCTCAAACCACCACCATCATGATTATAATGTTTGTGCTGGTTTGGGGAATCATCAAGTGGTTCTCTGCTCTTAAGGCCTAAACACACTGGGGGGGGGGGGGGTATTTTTTTGTGCGATTAATTTGCATGTCAACATATTTCTTTTTTTTTCATGAGTTCCTTCACCCAGAAAGCAGTTATTATGCGGCAAAAAAGCGGCACCCATTGGTTTGTGGACTGGCGTTTTGAAGCCCACGGCAACCAGTGAAAGAAAGTAACCTTATGTGGACTGTGAAGGAGTGATGTGGAGACTGGTGGCAACCTGTCAATCACAGTAGCCCCGCCCTAAAGCATACTATGCTTTATGGTCTATTGACTCTAAATGGACCATAATCTACTAAATGAACATCGTGCTGTATTGAAGAAGACTTGAAACTAGAGATTGAGACCATAAACTCATGTTTACAATGTTTACTGAGGTAATAAATCAAGAGAGAAGTAGAGTCATTTTCTCATAGACTTCTATACAACCAGAGGAGTCGCCCCCTGGTGGACATTAGAGAGAATGCAGCTATAAGACACTTCAGCATTTGCTTCACTTTTCCGCCCCGGAGGTTGTTGCCTCGTCCGTGCCGAGACGGCAGACTTGATTACTTCTTTCAACCTTGACAAAGGCTGTGCACAACAGATCCACTCCTTCCATTCCTACCTTTCACAATAAAAGCCCATGATATATGCACTGTGTAACTATTCAACAATTGAGCTCAGACTGCACTGGTTCCATGCGATCCTAGTAGTTGGTCCTCTGCCTGTGCAAATCCATTCAAAAATTGTATTGAAAAAAATGTTGCAACAGTATAACAATAGTTTTAATATTCGGTGATGAGTGTTTTGCATCTAGTGTGATTTATACATCACGCCCCCCGGTGTGTGAAGGCCTTCAGGCTCACCGTTAACCTCTGCCACCTGGCTGTTTACACCATCCTGCCACTTTCCCCGCTGGAGCAAGTCCACTGAGCTTGAGATCTGAGAAATTATGTCATTTCCACTCAGCCGACAGGGAGGAGTGATGATCTTGAAGAAAGGGAATTCAGGCTTTGATTAAGAATGTTGTTGTAAAGAAATCTGCCTTCAAACGGCAAAGAAAGACTACAGCGGAGAGAAACATAGAAGGTCCCGACCAGGGTCCCCCGTGCTCTCTGACCTCAGGGGTAATTTGTTTTTCTTTAGTCAGATTGGCTAAACGCTCGGCACATTGAGGCGACAGGCCGAAGTGTAAATCTTCAAAAACGCTTTTCAGTGTTCCACTCTAGTCGCAACTCCTCTGGGAGGGGAGTGAACCCCAGCCCACCTTCCTCGTCCCCCCTGTCTTTCTAGACTCTCCCGCTCACATGCATTCTTTGTCTTTTCTCACGTCCTCCCTCCTCCCTTTCCAGCTCTCGCAAGTTTGAAGTAGTGTTGGCAGCTGGGCTGATACGGAGAGTTCAGTTAGGTAGGTCAGCCGCGCTGCCTCTGGAGGGGGGGGGGCTTTAGATCTCCCTGCGTATTTATGATTCTGCTCCTGTATTGTGACCATAATCTCGTGACAACGCTCACATTGTTTTGACAATTTGCTTTTCCTTGTCACGTATGACCTCCCTGGAGCACAGATGTACCGTATGCAAGGATGGACATCTGACCAGCCTTCTGTGCTGCATGGTGTGTGTGGATGTAGATGAAGGGGCAAAGGCTTGTATCTGTCTGTAAACCCCTGCTGCCATGTCGTGGCCACACATTACGAGGAATTGTCTGGAAAGTGGTCGGAAAAATGTCACCATCGCAAGGTTGTTTGTGTGTCAAACGATAGGACGCCGTCTGTTTATCACTGCCCCCCTGAGTGTGTGCGTCTGCACCCAGCCACACACGAGGATGCTCCACAGCGAAGTGACGGAGACCAAGCCGAGGAAGTTTGAGAGCCAAGCTGTTTGCCTCTTATTTAGACGTGTGGAGAACAGAGTGCTACACATCGAACCGCACACACACACACACACACACACACACACATAATGAGCTTCCACATCAGCTGTTTCCCAGCAGCCAGTTTATTGTGTGCGGCCCTCCAGCAGCAGCAGCAGCAGCAGCAGCAGGTCTGTTCAGCACCAGTAAACAGGAACTTTGTTGTCTCCCTTCTTCGCCTCTAAACAAAGACTGTTTACTTGCCTTTTGCTCTGGAATAAATAAAGGGCAAGGAGACTAACCTCTGATGTCTGCTGTCTTCTGTGTGTGTGTGTGTGTGTGTGTGTGTGTGTGTGTGTGTGCGTGTGTGCGTGTGTGCGTGCGTGTGTGCGTGCGTGCGTGCGTGCGTGCGTGCGTGCGTGTCCTGCTCCGTCCCGTCCTGCAGCTGCTGCACATCTGCATTGAGGGATGGGGGAACTGGCGCTGGTCAGAGGCCTTCAGCGTGGACAACGTAGGGACCCTGCTGAGGACCATTCAGTACAAGGGACGCACGGCTTCACTCATCATCAAGGTGGTGCAGCTCAACGGTGTCCAGAAACAGGTACAGCTTACTGGATGTTTTTGTTGTAATGAGACATCTTAAATATATCAGAAATAATGCAAGAGAAGAGAATGTTGTATTTTTATTTTCTGAAGCTTTATCCCTTTAATGGAGTTCGTTCATGTTGTCATAGACTCGTCATGCTCATTTTTTATATATTTCATATATAAGCATAAAGGTATAACCAGAATAATGGTAGAACTAACTGTAGTTAGTTTAAGCAATAAAATGAGAGACAACGTTGAGCGTTACTCAACCAGGATTTCATTTACAGAAAAGACAAATGACTCACAGTACTGGCAACACATTTTAATTATATATTGTGGTGAAAACGCACCACAGCAATAAAGAAGGCACAGTTTTTAACAACACCAAGAATGTAGGGGACAGCACGTCTGTTTTTTGTCAGTTTTCATAATCTGTTTCATGGCACTCAAACAAAGGTTTATGAGCTTGAAGCCACCCCATCGATCCATAAAGAAGATCACAGGAAATCATACACCAGCTGCGGTCCCTTTTTACACAACCAACAGCGTGTTTTTTCCACGAATGCAAAGCAGAGCCGTCGTGTTCCTGAAAATGCCGAGATGCCGTCGGATTACGGCGGTGACACTTTGTTATGTAAACAGTGTCGAGTGTCGCACATGTCTCCCTCTCGTTCTCCAGACAAAACAGACTCGCCCTCTCGCATCCCTTCCCCCGTCTGTCCCAGACTTTGTTTACATCTTGTTCCCATTGGATCTGATGAAAGGGTTTGAGTGTCGGTCGCATCCAATTCACACAACACGTATCCTCATAGTGGGACGGCGGCCGCCACCGCAGAGTACATTGGCTCCCGCTTGCGTGAGCGCACCTCATCTTGTGTACTTTTTGAGGGACATGGGGAGGGGTGGGCGGGGGTTCATCCTCAATGTGCCACACACTTCTGCACTGTCCCTCTCTGTCCAGCTAGTCTCGTCATCGTTTATATTGACACCTCACGTTGACTGCTGCTGTAAATGATGGAGAGATTTCTCTCATCAGAAGCCAGGATCTTTCTCTCCAATATCAGTACCAACGCCACAACCTGCAGAACACACACATGTAAACACAAAACACACACACACACACACACACACACACACACACACACACAGAGCATCGAAAGGAATCAATTCTGAGCACATTTAGATGCATCAGTCCCAGATGAGAGCTCCCTGGTGCGTGGTGGCTTGGCTTTGCGTGTGCATTTGTGTCTACAGATACAAACATAAGGTGCATATGTCCACACAAGTAGGGATTGTATGTCCTGTACATATATCGGTGGACCGTGACCAAGTAGTACATGCATATGGTATATGGATGCATTTCCGGCATTGCTTTAAAAAAAGTGATGCATCAGCATTTCTTAACTTTTTTTTTTAAGTTAAGAAATGCCCTGTTTTTCCATAGTAAAGAATCAAGCAAATGTATGTCAAGCAGCGTCTAAAACACTAAACTCGTGTAGCTATTCTTGTTTTTGTGAACATACTGGGACTGTGTCAGACTCTCATTTGTGTGTTCATGGTCAATGAACAGAGAATGTTAAAGCATCTTCTTTAAAGGACATAATAAGATCAACAGGACATCTGTGCATTCAAGGCTTGGTGTTATTTTCGGTGCATTTAATCCTCCTCTGTAACCTTCTTCTCTTCCAGGTAATAATCTGCGGGCGGCAGGTGATGTGCAGCTACCTGACTCAGGACATTGAGCTGCGGGCGGTGCAGCACTACGTGGGGCCCGACGGCCAGACGGTGGTCAGGGAACACTGCGACTGCCTGGAGGCTGGGGCCAAGCTGCCCTCGTACGTGCTGGAGGACGCCGAGATGACGGAGTTGTGCGTGAGGGCCAGGGGAGACGAGGACTGGTCCCAAGACGTTCAGCTGGAGAGGAGGGAGAAGGGCAACAGCAGCTCTGTTGTGCAGGTACGGCAACACAAACGGACCTGGACTGAGACCTTGGAGTCGCTATATGGCCTTTGAGTTGAAGTCCTTTAAGTTGTTTTAAATGTCATTTTGAAAACATACACGTTTGACGTGGAGGGATATTGTTCACAAACACAGATGGACGCACACATTGCACGCACCACTGCTTCTAACCACTCCAGCCACACACACAGGTTTGGACTGGACCACCAACCATGTCCGGATCCTTCCCTCCTGGGTGGCCACAGTGGCAGAGCCGCTCACGGTGGGAGAACAGATGGAGATCGTCCCCTCAGATAGGCTTACAAAGGCCCTCCAACCCAAAACCCGACCATGATGAGAGGCAGAAAATACAGTTTATGCTCTCTCATAACAACGCTAACCATAGACAGGAAACACTAGCTGATACGTGGGCACAGGGAGAGGCTTTGAAGGCACTTTCGCACCGCTGGACCGCCGCCAAACAATCGCTCCTTTGCTCCATCTCCTGCGGTTCTTGCTCTTGTTCTGTGTTTTTCTTGGTTTCCCGTCGTTGTTCGTCCCTCTCTCTTTGTTGTCTTCCTTTATAAGCCCCTTTGCTGTTCACAGCTAGCTAGTTTCTGCAGCTCCAGCTTCTGTGTGCGGCCGTGAACATCCCTGACTCCGCTCCAATCGCTCCGCTGTTATCTCCTCTCCTCAGATCAGCCGTTCATTACACATGTGGAGGTTTGGCTCGGAATGAGAGCCTGGACTAGTAGCTGGGTCCACAGATCTCTCCATCTCTGTCGGTCTCCTGGTATTTCACTCTCTCGTTTCCTCCCCCTGTCTCTCTCGCCCACACACTGGCTGGCTTGTCTATCTTGTAGCTGTTCACTCCTCTTCTTTATTTACTTCATCCCTTGGCTTTCGGCTCGTCCACCTGTTCCTCCCTCTGACTCTCTCCCCTGTCTCTTTTCTCATCCGTCTGATTAACCGGTAATCCATCTGTGGTAACTCCTCTTCCTCATATCTCACCTTCCTCCTCCCTAACTCCGATTTTCAACATCGTCCTCTACTTTTGACAAAGCACAGGAGGTCGTCTCGACCTTATCCCAGCTGTGAGTGTTTTCGGTGGATCAGGCCTAAAGATTATCTGTTTTCCAAAGTTTCACTACCTCATCCCAACAAGGCTGTTTTTTTTGTTTTTTCTCTCTGTTAGAACTGAATGGTCTCTTGGCTCCACTCTCTCTGTCCCCACCAAGTACATGAAGTCCCCGGTCTGTCATAAACCAAACCGCTTGTAATGTGCCTTGGCTTTAGGGAGACTTTAACTTTAAACTACTGGAAGAAGCCAAGAAACAAACGCGTTTTAGGATAAAACATGATAATGCATTGCCGATGGGGGCTATAAACATTCTGTCTGGGAATAAAAGGCAGCACAAGGCAATAAAGTAATCAGATATCCATATTTTTGCACTGTACCCGCAAACAAAAACAATCAAGTTGCCCTCGACTGCCCTTGATCAATCTTTCTTCTGTTAACCCTTCGCAGTAATGGAAAGATATGAGACTCCACACTCTCCGGAGCACTGTAAGACTAAAAGGTTTTGGATTGGACAGCTTGGAATCATAAGTAACGAGACTGTCAATAACAGCAAGTCTGTCTCTTTTTCAGGTGCCTTGCTCCAGCGGTTCTTTGCTCTATGTTTGGTGCACGCTTATCACAATTGAACCTGGCTCTCACATGCAGCAGAGAGTGGTGAGTATCTCTGCACACACACGCACAGCGTTCATTTCCATGTTGTGACACAAAGTTGTTGTTTTTGATTCCCTGATGCTCCATCTGCTTTCACTATGTGCAGGTATTCCACTCTTGCCAGGTAGTTAGAGCAATATGTTATTGATTACTACGGGATGCTATGCCACTATTCCAAAACCACCAATAGTCCAAAGAAATACCCAACAGTCCGTTATCCAGAATGCAAACGTCCATTGCTCCAAAAGTACCCCCTCTGTCAGCTACAAACAGAAGCACATGCCACCACTAATTATTATGCAAGATGACGTCATCTGGTGGCAATATCTTTTGTTCTACTCTGGCGTGGCCCGGCCCGCTCTGCGTCTTGGCTTACCCTGATATTCTTACCCTAAATAATCTCACTCCTCATGCCTACACCTCACCAGCCAAACCAACGAAGTCAACCAGTACCAGCCAGTCAGAGGAAGAGGATGTATGGCTTCCCCGTTGTAGTAAATGTTGTCGGATGACATCATTCTGCATAATAATTAGCTATATTGGTGTGGGCGCTTGCTTTCGGGATAACGGGCTGTTTGGCAAATGGGTTTTCAGTCCAATGGGACATTTTTTGGTGTTTCAGAATAATGTGTCCTCCACAAGAGAACACCAAAGCATTACATACCCATGTGCATTTCTTTTCACTTTGTTGTCATAATTCAACATAAAACCATCCCAGACCAGCCTGGTGTGGTTGTTTGTACTTGGTTGATCTGAACTATTGTCACAACAATTTAGTTCCATGTTTTCAACCCAGTGTATCTTATTGATATCGCCGGAATCCTTAATTAGTCCAAAACGAGGAAACAGACCTCATAAGAATACACGGCAGCTGAATTGTTGAACATCGAACTATCCTTTTCCCAGTTTAATTCAGTACTGCCTGTCTGTTTGAGCGGTTTCTCTCACTGATTGTTCTGTATGACTCCCGTTTCAGGTGGTGTTCAGTCCACTGTTTGTCATGAGGAGCCACCTGCCAGATCCAGTAACCGTCCACATAGAGAAGAGGAGTCTACGGCTGAGAGAGAGCCAGCCGATAGGTGGCCAGGGCCACCAGGAGCCCCTGTTAAACACCGAGGCCGACCTCACCCACCACCTGACTTTCCAGGCCAGGTAAAACAAAAAGAACAAAAGCCAAGAGCTTTACCACATTGAGGATTGCTGAACATTTACAATACTTTTAAACCCTGATAAAGACAAAATGGATCTTAAGTGTATAAGACCAAGCAAAAAAGTATTTTAGATCACAATAGTTTCCATTCTCGCTATTTTCTCATGACCAAGATGGTTCTTTCAGTCCAGCGTCAGATTATGTCATCAGCCACCAGCTCCCACCGCCGCAAAGGACCGCAGAGTCTGACTCTGGTCTTCTGTCGTGTTTTTTACACCTCGATGTGACAAAGGTGGAGAGACACTTACTTAAGATTCTTTCGCACCACATTTCCGATTTCCGTGAGCCAACTTGGAGACGTGATCCAGGGGAACCCAGGCACAGTGCAGGGGAACAGGAAGCCAACTTGGCAGCAGCTGAGACGCTGACACTCCCAACTCCAACATGTCAGGTTGGACCATAATTACACCTCATTTAGATGCAGGCCCGAACAGAGAGCAGGTCTTTCGCCCCCATATTGGATTGCGTGCATACACACGTGTTCCTGCGTCTGTCGCTGTCTTAGTTGTCTGTGTGCCAACGCAAGTGTGGCAGTCGCCACTTCATCACGGGCAGAGTCCGTCACATACATCACTGCTACGCCTGTCGCTCGGGCCCCAGTTTGTCAGTGTGTGTTCACACGTTCTCATATTGTGCGTGTCCTCTCGCAAGAGACAGCTCTTCATCCAGTTTGTCGCGGCGGGTTCCACTAAGCCGAACCAGTCGTCTGAAAATTGGATTGCGTCGAAATCTGCGCGTAAAAGGGAATCATCTGTAAGGTTGTGAATTCTAATGACATCTCCTGCCTAGTGTGGCAGATGCTTTAGTCCAAAGAGTCTCTCAGTAACACAAGTGTTTATGTTTCTGTATGGGTGGCCCCAGGGGGGGAAATAACTACCACATGTGTACATGCCGCGTCCTTGTTGTTCCTACTGTGTTTGTGATCTGTACATCTGTAATCTGTGTTGTTTTATGCGGATCCATGAAAGACACATCGCCCATTTTTGGTTGCAGCTAGTGGCGATCTGAATAAACAGAGTAAACGTTGAGTGTAATTGACTCCCCTTGAGAGATTTTCTTTGCTGTAACCGTTGTGTGTTTGGATATCTGGTCACAAAGTTTGTTTTGATTTCAGCTGCCATTAAGGAACCACAGTGGCCATACAGTGACTGGGAATATTTTTGGCCCCTGTTGTTGGAGATAAATCCTTTTGGGGTTTTTTTCATGCGAGCTCAGTAACAACTAAGTACTAACGAACAACTTTCTGGTTTGCGACCGCAGTGCTCCTCGTGTTTACCATCCGTCCCCTGCCTAAACTGCCTCTCACCGTGTGAACGCACATTTCCCCCCCCCCCCCCCACCCCCAACAGCTCCATCCATCCATCTCTATCCCCAACACACACACACTACAAGCCACAATTGTAAACGGACGTTCACTCGCATACACACACATATACTACATGCACACAACCCCCCCCCCCCCATTCCCACAACCCCAAACCTCTAGGATGGAGCCAATCTCCGATGTTCGCTGGTCAACAGCTCGTCTTTCCTTCCTGTTGTTATACATAGTTGTGGGCTCTAATGGACGAGGTGGAGAGCAGAGCTGCGGTCTGCGACGCAAGAGAGACACAGACGGGTCTTAACTAGAACCGTTGTGTCCCACTCCCCTCGAACCGGCCACAACATTAGAAAGCTGAGGGTTTACAATCAGAAGCCTCTTCCAGTTTCCCCCCTCCCCCCTCAGGAACTGCTCTGGATGAAAAGCTTCCTGTCAACACCTTGTCGGCGTCCTCTGTCTTGCCCCCAGATCCATAAGCAATTGTCTCGTGTTCCTTTTATAGCACAATGAGCTCTATTAATAAACTACTGCCTTGGGGTAAGGAGGCTGCTTTGCTTCAGCCAAGTGGAACTGGATGCTGCCCAGAGAAAGAGAAGAAGCTATTACAGTTTGGATTTAGTTCTTTCTTTGTTTTTGTTGCAAATCCATAATTGACCAGTCTGGGGCCGAGGTATCCAATAGGATTATTTACTGCTGTTCAGCTTTCTCTGTGATCTTTGTCAATTAGTGTTTGTAAGACAAGACTGCATGTCAGGAAGGAAAAAAATCCCAAACAAAAGGCAGATTCAAGCCCTCGTCGAGGTTTCGGGCGGAAAGTTTAGCCGGAGGTCACTTTGATTGTTGCGAACAGAACAAAGGGAATAGTCTGCTGCTGTCAAGAGATGTCTTGTGCTTCAGTGAAATAAAAAATAAAAACCAGTTTGAATCGTTAGAATAAGTAAACGCGCTTCCAAGTCTGGTTTGCTGTCAAAAAATATCCAGCAGTGGTTTATTTTATAACCCCACGAGTGAGTAGGTTTTCATTTCAAGCAATCGCTTGTCACACCGGCCACCACGCAGGAGGACATGGTCAGGATAAGTGGAGTCAGCTGGTACAGGAGGACCCTGCAGATGGCCGGGTAGAGGTAGCGCATGTTTCAGTGTGCGTGTCCTGCGAGGACATGTATGGAATGGGAATGTTTGTCCACACAGACAAACAAATGCACCTAACTCGGCTGGTTAACAAAATCCATAACGGTTTTTGTGCTTCATCTTTTCAGGGAGGACGAAGACGCTTCCAACTGTGCTGTGCCGATCTCCACCAGCCTGATCAAACAGATCGTGAACAAGAACGGAGGCGAGGACAACCTGGAGCACATCCTGGCTGACTTCTACGGTCCGAGGCCCTCCGCCGGGCCGCCGTGGCCCTATGGCGCCAAAGACGCTGACAGGTACCCCCCCTCTCCCACTAGCTGCTGGTCAGTGCTCTGCATTTGTGACGATTGCAGTTTTGTGTTTTTACTTCTACGATTTGTCTTTTTTAAACAGAATCTCGAGGCGCCCGTCTGCACTTAGAAGTACCCGGGTAATATGAACAAGGTGCAGCGAGGCAGGATAGAGAAATAATGACACATTGTGCAAGTTGTGAGCCAGATTCATGCTCAAAACCAACACGAGTGCACCACGACACCTTCTGATCTTTTGTAATAAGTCAACATGTCTTATTCTGTGCCATCTTTATTGTAGCGCTTCTGCGGCAAGCGTTAACTCCCACTGTTAGATTTCACAACACAAATGTCATCGTGTGCTTTGCAGTGCGTGCTCTCTAATACAGCGTGCCTCCTCAAAGCACAAAGTTGTGCAAGTGAACTCATCAATGAGGGAGGCTTCTCTTTTTATTGCTGAGTCTTTGTTCACATAATAAAACCATTAACGGCGAGGACAGTGCAGAGCCGCACATCAGAAGTCGTCCCCACAGACCGGAGGTTTGGGGGCCTTGCGTGCAGCTAAAAAACTTGGCACAGCTTTGCAAGAGCGTACAGTGTGCAATGGATGAGTGCAAATGTGGCCCGCCGTGCATGAGGCTCCATACACGATCGGGGCAGCACACACATGTGGATCTGTCCGCAAATGTCACTCTGGGAATCATCTTTTGTCACAAAGCAATCACATTCTGATAGCAGCCACATGCTCTCCCACAGGCTCCGAGTTACGAGAGAGTCCCGGCGGATCTGTCTGCTGGACATGTGGGCCATATGTCTGCCTGTGGTTGCCCCCGGGGTTCCTCCGCTCTCTATACATACTCCAACACGCACACAGATTGTTGCCCTGCACATGGGTGCAGACACACACATAACGCTGTTGTTGCACACACATACACCACCGTTCACATCGTTCACCTTTAAATGTCACACACACACACACACACACGGTGGACGGCTGCTGTCTGGTGGGTTTGGTGTCTGGTTTCTCCGTCAGCCCCCCCCCCACTGCGAGACAAAAGCCCAAGGCCAAAGCACGTTTCCGATCATGGAAGTGACAGTGGCAGCTTGTCTGAAGCCCAGAACTCTGCTACTTTTTGTTCAAGAGCATGAGGGGGGAAACGATCTGAGGAAAAAGAGCGTAAAAAATATGCCAGTAGTAGGATTAATAGCACCGATTGCTATCTGTAAACACACTCAGAACTTGGACAGCAAGTGAAAGCCACAGTTTAATTTGTATGTTTTTGTTTAATGTTGACAACAGGGATGCAGTTTGAAAAGAGGCTTCTCGGTCTCTCCGGCTCGGTGGAGAAACTGTACCGACTGCCTGGCAGGGAGTGTGTAAATATTGTGTCTTAAAGGGCCAGAGGAAGTTGAAAGTGGTAAATGTTGTTTTTCTTTCTCTGTTGGATTTTTTAAATGGCAGAGAGGCACCTCCACAATCATTAAACAAATAGGTTGTTGGGGTTAGGGTAAGCCCTAGCTGCAGGCTAGTGTGTGTGTGTGTGTGTGTGTGTGTGTGTGTGTGTGTGTGTGTGTGTGTGTGTGTGTGTGTGTGTGTGTGTGTGTGTGTGTGTGTGTGTGTGTGTGTGTTTTCAGAGCAGTGTGCTTCTCAAAATTCATACTTCCTAAACCCTCAGCTCCAGAGTTGGCAGGTTTTGACAGAAGCTGCTGAGCGCATTTCTTTCAATAACCTTGTTTCTGAGCTCCGTCATGTGATTTATGAGCCCCGCACCCTCAGCCTCGAGGTCAATATCCCGCTCAACCGCACGAACAGCGGTCCCCGTTCCGCAGCGGGGGAGTCTTTAGGGTATGTGACGAGTCTGAGGTGGCAGTTTGGTAGGTTTAGCCGAGTCCAGGCCTCCCTCCAGGGAGAGGGGAGACTGGTTTTGATGGTTTTGAACTTCAGAGTGAGTCTGAGAGAAGTGTTTGTTTGGCTCTCCTCTGGTACTGCTCTGTTTAGGGTTCACAGGACCGTGATTACCGTGATATGACTGCTGCTGTCGGTGGCTTGGTTTGGTGTGTGTGTGTGTGTGTGTGTGTTTTCTCAGATGCCGAAATAACTGAATGTGTTTGCATTGCATAAGTTGTCTGCAGACCTTTTCTTTTATGTGTATTTGTTTAGACTGTCGGTGTGTTCATTTGTCTGCATAGTATAACAGTGCAACAATTGTTTGTTTATGTATGACACATTTCAATGTTCCATACTCGGCACTGTGTAAAACATGTCCGTAGATGAATTACATAGAGTAGACGGGGCAAATTGTATCCTTAATTAAAGTAATTGAGCATGAATGAGTTTTATTACCAAGTTGACAATAATGGTTGTTTATCAATACTGCATTACAGGTAGCTGTGTGTCTCTCTGTCTATAATGTCATTATAGCTTTGTGTCTGGTGAAGTGTTTACAGTCCATGTACAGCCATGGCCTTGTACTGCAGAGGCTTACATGAGATACAAGCCCATGTGTCCCGCATGTCTGCAGTGTACCTGTGCTTCACATGTGTGCATCATCTGTACTGTAAAGAGCATCTTTTTTGAATCCCTGTTCTCTCCTCACAGGTCAGTGCTGGAGCCCCTCGCCCAGTGGGACAGTCCCATGCAGGTTAAATTATCCTGCTGGAAGACCGGGCTGAACACCCTGCTGGTGGAGCTGTTGCCCTGGGCACTGCTGGCCAACCACTCCCAATGGGACCTCTGGCTTTTTGAGGGAGAGACCATCGTTCTGCAGATACCAGCCGGCAAGATTATTGTGCCCCCCAACTTCAAGGTATGGTGCCAACTACATATACGTACATGTGTCCTCCGAGAGACCGATATTAAAAAGACGCTACAGAGGCCCAGATATCCTGACTTCTAGTCCCAAGCTCGTCTTTCCTTAGACTTCTATGCCTTCAGATTCCGACGTAGGCTTCAAGACAAAATCAGGATAATGACTTCATCAGGGTCCTTTTCTTTAGACATGTCCCTCCACAATCACAGAAGACAATATACAACAGTGTTCCAGGCTGAGTAGTACTCCAGCAGACTGAACTTCGTGTGTAAAAGTCTGTTCTTTATTTTCTTGTACCGTGTCCACCGGTAGCCACCGGTAGCCATGACCGGAGCCATTCTGTTTTCATCCGTCCAGTCCGTTCTAGTGAACGATATCTCAGGAACCCCTCGAGGGCATTTCGTCAGTATGGACTCCACCTGGACTCAAGGATGAACTTATTACATTTTACTGGTCAAAGGTCACACTCAAGAATTAAATCAATGACTATTTCATGCAAATGTCTGAGGATAAAAGGATGAAGTGATGACAGTTTGAACATCTCTGGTTAGTGGGGAATACTACAGCAAGCTGGTAATAGTAGTTTGATATAATACTTGCATATCGTTTACCATTCTGCATCAAACGAGTCATATTGCATCAATGTTTCTAATCAGGTTAAAAGTTTAGTATTGGTGAATTTTGGCAGTGAAAATATTTCAGATTCTGTATGTTATTCTAATTTGAGTGGCTGCATGATCTACAGTGATCGTTCTATTGCACTGAAGACTGTCTTTAGACCAAGACCTAGACGAAGTCGGCCATTTTGTGGCATTTCATTATGAAGCCCGCTCTTCCCTCATCTTGAATATTAAGCACACGACCGTCCACCAAAGCTGCATTACAACAATATTCCCCGCTGAAGCCTTTATCTGCAGCCAAGCTCTGTCACCGGATACTGCGGGCATGTCTCCTCACTGGCTTCTGTGATCAGAAGCAGAGGACTTTCCCCCCGTGGAACATAACGCACACGTACACAGACTGGTCCACCGCTCACCCGGCGCTAAGCGGGGAAAGCAGCGTGTCAAAGAACAAGTGCTGATATGGTTGAGCTCAAAGAAACAAAAATATAAAGTTGTAAATGTGCAAAAGCCTGTGAAATAAAACCAAATACAGCATTGTTACCGTAGAGCCCTGCTTTTTATCATGGCATGACGTGTGGAGATTTGGTCTCCGCTGACACCAGAGTTGATTGGTTTACGGGTGAAGGCTGCTGTTTGATCGGCATGTTTCATGACACTGCTAGCTGCAGAGCCAGACGACCAATCAGTGGCATTCCAGCATCTGTGGGACACTTTAAGTATGTCCTCCCAACAAAGCCAACAGTCGTGGAGCGTGTATACTCCTCAGTTCCAGGACTAATTGAGATGTTATGCAGTGAACATGGACACTGTCAGGAGCATTGTGCTGAGTTGTCTGTAATGAAGCCACGATTGACCCCACCATGTGGCCGTTTCCAAAATACAATCAAATTCAGTCGATTTAGATATCGCATTTCGTTTGACATGACTAAAGATTTGGCCTCAGATTCCTTCCATCTGATTTCCTCCTCACACTTTCATTTTCCCCTCACTGCCTTCCCACCCGCCCAGGAAGCCTTCCAGATTGGCATCTACTGGCCCCACACCAACACTGTCCACAAGTCCACGGCGCTCAAACTGGTCCATGACCTGACCTCTCCGCGATGGAAGGAGGGATCCGGCTCAGAGGTGGTCACTCTGGACGAGGAGGGATACGTGGAGGCCGACATCACCCTGGGAGCCTCTCCCGGACGGCAGAAGGTGAGGGAAACAGCGGCCACTTGCTTCATCGTTGGATTTGTAAAGTCACTGAATTTAGATTGAAGCCATGTTGGTGGCGTATGAAAATGTTTCGTAGTCCTATTCAGTGAAATGTAGCGAACTAACAACGTTTGCACAGACAGTATGTGAGTGATTGTTTTGTCTTCAAACTGCTTGTTCTATCCACTATAGCTGACAAATTGGGTGTCCGTTGTTTCCTCTGCAGCTGTGTCAGTTCTGCGTGTCGTCCGTGGTGAAACACGGCATCCAGATCCTCCAGATCGAGGACAGAACCGTTCTTGTCAACAACACCCCGTACACGATCCAGTGCAGGCCTCTGCTGGCCGCCCATCCGCTGGGAACAGATGACCAGGTGACGTGAAGAAGTGCTCTCTCGCCTCTCTCTCTCTGCGCTGCACTGAGGGGTTTCTCTGAATCACGCTCTGTTTTTAAACCACGATGCACGCAAACGAGTAAACCTCGGCCGTGTGACTCAAAGGACATTTCACAAGAGCGCAGCATTATTTCTCTGTGAAATAACGCCAGTCGTGTCAACTCTGGGTTATTTTTGTTTGTGGTAAAGTATGAAAGGTGCAAATACAGGATCTTAATGTGCTTTTCTCCACCTTTATTTGAACAGTTAAAACAACTGCTTGTGCTGGCATAGCGCTAGAACGTACGAGACCTTTCAGGCTATGCTAATAATATTCCATACATCACAACACCTGCCCAGTCTCTTAAATCCCCACCAATTAACCGCTCGCTCCAGCTCTCCAGAACACAGTGAATTTGTGTAGATTCAGGGGCCGCAGCTTCATTTCCTCACTGCTACCTCAGAGCCATAAGGCCTGTGTGTGTGTGTGTGTGTGTGTGTGTGTGTGTGTGTGTGTGTGTGTGTGTGTGTGTGTGTGTGTGTGTGTGTGTGTGTGTGTGTGTGTGTGTGTGCGCGCGCGCGTGTTTTCGCTTTGCTCTGCATCGTGTCTTCCCTGTCCTGCTGAAGTTTCTGAAACTTCACACATACAGTATATTCCCTGTGTGCATTACTCACACACATCCAACCCCAGCGCTACCCCACACACACACACACACACACACTGCTCGGACGCGAGAAGCCGTTTTCCATCAGATCATGCTTTTTCTCCAACCCTCGCTCCCCTTTCTCTCTCTCCCTCTCCCTCCCTCTCCCTCTCTCTCCCGCTTCCTCTCTCTCTCTCCCTCTTCATCTTCCTCTCGCTCTCTCCCTCCCTCTCCCTCTCTCTCCCGCTTCCTCTCTCTCTCTCCCTCTTCATCTTCCTCTCGCTCTCGCCCTCTCTCTCTCTCTCTCTCTCTCCCTCTTCATCTTCCTCTCGCTCTCTCCCTCTCGCTCTCTCTCTCTCCCTCTTCCTCTCTCTCTCTCCCTCTTCATCTTCCTCTCGCTCTCTCCCTCTCGCTCTCTCTCTCTCCCTCTTCCTCTCTCTCTCCCTCTTCCTCTTCCTCTCCCTCTCCCTCCACCGTTTTCACCATGTGGCAATGGCACTTCATTGGGACATTAGACAAACACCCAGAATTGGATGCAGGTTTTTTCCCCACTCGCTTTCATCTGCTGCTTGTCCCCAAAGAGAGCAACAATGCAGTGATGTCATTTAACGAGCCTTCAGATCCTCTTAAAGGAGGATGGCAGAGCTTGCCAGTAGCCACTAATTGGCTGAAAACTCCTTTTTTTTTTTTTTGTTGAAGAGCTTCAAAAAAGCTAAATAGCGGGCGATGGGCTAAACAATAACACAGACCACAAACAAGGCGAGGAATGTCTTTCTAGTCGCTCTATTCATCATGCTTAGTGTCTAATCCCTGTAGTCCTCAGCTACTCGCTGCTCGCTGGCTGCTAAAGCAGCGCAGCAGGGCTCCTCTGCTACCAATTTAGCACTGAGCTCAGTGGGAGAGAGAAGAGGGGACAATAACAATGTGGTTTTACGATGCGTCTTTTGTTGTAGTCACTCGCATATTCTTTGCTCTCTGCTTTTCTTTTCTTCGTGTCCCATCTCATATCCCTTTCTGACGCAACCATTGTCCACTTACCCTCCTTCGTTCTCGTTTGCTTTCATCACTTCCGTTCATTTTTGTCTTCTCTCTTGTGTCTTTCTTTGCTTTTATGTTTTTCCTTCATCTCCTTATTTTATTTTTATTTTCCCTCTCCTCCTTTTTATATCCTCTCCTCTCCTTTTCTTTCTTTTTTCTCGTTCCTCCTCCCCTCGTATACTCTTCCACTCCTTTTTTCTTTTCCTCTCCTCCTTTCTGTTCCTTTATTTTCCTTTCATCTCCTCTTTTCTTCTTCCTTTTTTCATCATGTTTCTATCATGTCCTCTCCTCAGGCCTGTGAGATACCAGAGACAGCACTGTTCAGCCTGGCTCCCCCTGAGGAATCCTCCCTGGTCAAACCCTGCTCCGTGCCATGCTGGGACCTCCTCCCAACCAGTGTCCAGGGAACGGTGGCGTTCCCTCTGCCGCTCAAACACATGCTCTTCAGCCTTTTTCCCGTGCACGATGGAAGAGCGGGATCTGGATCTGCGGCGTGGAGCCTCCCCATTCCCGTCCGACCGGACTTCCCCAGGCAGAGTTTCTCTGTTCCTGGGGAACCGGACTCCAGGGGTGGCCTGAGCAGCAGGTGGGTGAAGCGGAGCATTCATGGCGTGCTGGCTGTGACAGTCCATTTAGAGCAGGGCACCGAACCCCGGGCTGGCACAGGACTCAAAGCCGCTTGCCGGTCACAGCTTGTTAAATACTGCAGATGAAGCAAAGGGAGAAATGCCCTCAACATTTCCACTGTCAGTCTCTCTGCTCCTCTCAGTCCTTCTCATGTCTTTCTCTTCTTTGTCTTACTTGTCTTACTATCTTTCTCTCTTTCTTTTCTTATTTTGTCTTAACTTATCCCAAATAAAAAGCTATTTCACCATCACACAGGCTATGTACGATACATAGGCCAATGAGCATTTAGTACTTTTCTTCACACTTGTGCTCTGGAGTGACTGGCCGGCTTGGCTCTCATTTACTGTGTGTAAGTGATGCATCACACATACATAAAGAGAAACACAGCGTGACAGTGTGTGGGAGACCTGGCTTCGGTTAGGGCTCTGCCCATGGATGTACCTCAGAGATTTGCAAATGGACGTAGTGGTAATGTGACGTCTGACATGTCGGTGGGCTCTCATCAATGTGCGGTTACGAGGACATGAGCTGTCTGTGGACAGTTTATTTATGGGCTTGCTTTTGTTCTTTGTTTTGCAGAGGCATAGTACTGACATATCAGGAGCACCTTGGGGTGACATACATCATCCTGAACAAGGACCCCTGTCCTCGCATGCTGATCCACAACAAGTGTCCTATCCCACTGCTGCTGAAGGAAACTGTCAAAGGCAAGCAAGGAAATGCCCGGACTGGTCTCCTCTGTTCTCCGTACCTCTCCTCTTGTACTACTACTACTAATATGCTGTTTTACTACTATTCCCTCATATCTTCAAATAGAAACTCCAAGGACTGAGGTTCACTGCTGTCCTTTGCCTGCCAATTGCTCCCTGCACCATGAGCTCTACCACCACTTTTCCAGTTTCCCAGAGTGCAGGCAGAAAGACACGCTGCCCGCACTGCTGCTGAAAACCACCTTGGACCACGGCTCCACCGCCTGGACCGACCGCATAGACGTCAACTGCCCCGGCACTCAGGTGAAAGCATGCGTGTAGGCTGGAGGTGAAAAGATGGCAGGATTTCATCTGCACTGAAATACAGAGATTGTATTATGAGATCTGACTTCCTTAATGTTTACTGATGTACATTAAAGAGTTACTCTGAACCCTTTGTTGTCACAGCTCCCACTGATAGGTGGAGGCAAAGTTTGTCAGGCTAGATTAGCCCAATCACAGGCTTATAGTTGATGTTTTTAATTAGCTAACTGAAGACAGGACGTAATCCCTTCAACTCATAAGGCCCAAAAGTAGCTTTATATTTGGAAGTTTTCTGTCACTCTGTAATATGCTGAACCTCATGTTTAGTATAACTGGAACATCCCAAGTTTGATTCCAGACTTTGTTGCTTGTCATACCCCCCCCCCATTTCTACACTGCCCTCTTTCAAAAAATAAAATGTGTGTTGTACTTGGCAACACTCTTTGACAAATAACTTGTAGAGAAATGTATATCAAATGTGTACACATTTCCCCCATTGTTTTTGGGCAAAGCAGTTGGTGTGTGAAGTATGTAGGTGTTTATACAGTATTAGTGTGTGTGTGTGTGTGTGTGTGTGTGCGTGTGCGCGCGCACGCGCCCACTGGCTGTCCAGCCCTTGTTTTTGGTTGTGGTAGTGCGGGGTTAGCGAGATGTTACGGAGCAGTGCGTGTGATGTTTGGTGTTGTGTCTAGCCAGCTGCAGGTCGGGGTTGAGGTTGAGGCTGTGTGTCTCTGGTTACTGTGAGGTCTGGGTCTGACCTCCGTGGTAGGGGACGGGAGGTCAAAGGTCGGACTTGTTATGACTGCTTGGCGAAGCGTTGCGGCAGCGATCTACTTCCTTTCTTCACATGATGGGGCTCTTTGCTCTGAACCTGGAGCGGTGGAGGTTAAAAGTGAGACACATACAGTGTAAAGAGCACCGAGCTGTGAACATGTGAATGGGTAAAGTTACCTCCTCGGAGTTCATTTCGAGGGGGAAATGAGCAACTCCATCCAAATGTGTTGATCCGTCTCACGACAGATCTGTGTTCTGCTGTTGCTCAGGTGGTGTTCCTGCCAGGCTTTGGCTGTCTCTACATAGACGTGGTGTACCAGAGAGGCACCCTGGTTCTGTGTCTGGCACCAGAGAGCAGCGTGGACGCTGCCATCAACCAGCACAGCAGGTACACGTGCACAGCCTGTGTTTTCTTATTTTGTTATTGTTTTATTCTCCCTGCATATTTAAACCGTAAGAAATCATCTGCGCATGTTGTTCTTCCTCACCTCAAGGTATCCACGTGAGTGCCTTTTACTGCGCTCACTCAATTTGCTTCATAATTATCTTTAACAGCCATGTTTTCATGCAGCAGTTGTTACTAGACTCCAAACAGGCAGACAGGCATCATTTTGCACCACACGAGGGCAATAAAAGCCTCTCGTGTTATAAAGGGAATAAGTACAGCAGAACATGGCATTACAGCTTTATTCCACTACATCAACACATAGCTGCCTTTTTGACAGAACGGGAAATTGAAATAATCACATATGGGGTGAATGTAAACGAATAGCGTCAGACAATGATCTTTGTTCTGGTGGTGGGAAATTCACAACATAATCAGCGCAACATGAATGAGTTTGGTCCTTCGGCAAATCATCCGAATCATAACACGCCTACTTAAGACTTAAGACACGTCGGAGATGGAGCCGTTTCCTTTCTCAGAGACTGTAATAAAGGGCGATTGCTAGACATGCATGAATGAAAACCATTCATATTTCTTCCCCTCTATAATACTTTCACATGAATGACTTCTGTTTTGTTTCAGGTCTTTTAAGCTGTCCTCCAGAGTCGTCCTCAGCGAAGCCAGTGTGGTGCTGAGCGATGACATCACCAACCCTTCTGGATCCGTGGAGCTGCTCAGACTCACGTTGACCAAGCTGCTCCTCACGCTGGCCCCGGCGCCGCCCCCAGAGCTGGTGGCCGACCCTGACTTGGGTGCGGCGTCCGTCTCCGCCCTAATGCCCGACGCCTCTCTGATCGAGGTCCACTGCTCCAGTCTGCAGGTAGACAACCAGCTGTACAATCGGGCTAGTTTCCACTTCCCCGTGCTTCTGTGCCAGGATCAGAGAGTGGGAGCTGAGCCAGGCGGTCCGTGGAGCAGCGACGCCAACCCCACGGACTCCCCCGAAGCCCTAGAGGAGTTCAAACGCTCGTGTTTCCTGCAGCTGAGGTTGACGCTGGCCGGGGACAGATGCACTGCGGAGGAGGTTGGATTCATTCTTCTGTCTTTGTAATTCTGTTTTTCTTTGTCACAGTAGAGGGTGCATAATGTTATTTGAACCTTTATTTGATTAGGTAGATCTCTATTTGCAAGGGAGACCTGAGTGCTCATGTCAAAAAGGACTAAATCTCTTACAGAGACGGGTGTGTCCGAGTCTTGTTTTCATCACAGCCTCGTGTGTGTTCTCCTCAGATCACCTTTCAGCTTCAACCTGCCAGAGTCTACCTTGAAGACACCTTTGTTTACTACATTAAGACCCTGTTCCACACCTACATCCCTGACAGCGCCATGGCCTCAGCCACAGCGGGGACCCAGAGGAGCAGAGAGTCTGGATTGGTCCCCATCCTCCCTGAACAGGTGCACTACTCATAACATTATGGTTTTATGGTTTCCTCACTCTGTTCTCTTTTCATTATTACTACAGAGGTGCATTCAGCTCGGACCAGACATGCAGAAGTGAACTTCATTATTGTTATCAACATGCCGACGAGGGAGGGCTGCTCATTTAGCAGCAGTATTTGATTAGTTATGAAAATAGCTACTCTATATAATAGGACATTTAATATATATTTGTGTTTGGTACTCTTACGGTACCTTCTTGTAGTCATCTTCACATCATCTCATGCTTAAATAATATGTATTTGGACAGGAATAGATGATACTGCGTCACACCCTTTTGGTGCATGATTATTCTATATTCATCCATCATTACCTAATCCAGTAAATAAACTTTAGTCTGTGTGTCACAATATGTTTTAATCATTAGTATTACTTGTGATTACTCTCTTATGTCAAAACTAAAACTAGAAATAATTTTTAGTTTTTTGACATCCTAAAACAGGGGATGTCCTTTTTTTTTAAGTTTTAAAAAAATTGTAAAACTAGTAAATTTCTTCCAGGTGCTCCAGTCAGTGCAGGCACTGGTCCACCCTGTGCGGCTGCAGAGGCTGACCATCCAGCCAGTCAACCTGTTGGTCAGCATCCACGCCTCCCTGAAGCTGTACATCGCTTCGGACCACACCCCTCTCTCCTTCTCCCTGTTTGAGAGAGGGCCGCTGTGCACCACGGCCAGACAGCTGGTCCACGCTCTGGCCATGCACTATGCTGCCGGGGCCCTCTTCAGAGCTGGTGGGTAGTGTTGGACGGATAGTTGAAATGATTGCACCCAAGAGCTCCTGTTGCTTTGTGACAGAAAGTGATGTCGAGCTCCAGGGAGCAACATCTGAACCACTGGAGGCTCGAAAAAGATTTCGATTCTCTCCTCGTCGTAATTCACCGTTTCATCCTAAGCTTTGACTGATGACTCACGGTTGCGTAGGCTGAACACGTCCGACTTATCTGGCCCTTAAAAAGTGTCTCCTGCGTTGTCCTCATGTCTAGTCAAAGCCTCCACACATGTTCTGATTTAAGCCCGTCATTTCCACATCAGAAATCACTGTTCTGGACCAACACTTCCTCCCCGCTGTCTCTCGTTAGAGCCCTCGCTTCTGCTCGTATTTCAGCACGTCACCTCACCGCTTCCTGAGTCAACACGCAGAGTGAGGGGGGGCGGACACCGACGGGAAGCTTGGCATTCTGGGACTGATTAGTATTAGGATGTACGGTATGGTGATCGCACATACACCCACCGGCGTAAAACAACACACATACTCATGCACAGACTTCTGGACGTACTGAAAGGCGTGCACTACCTACGTATACACACTTGCACAGTACATGTATGTGCATTTGAAAGCATGACTCAGCCCTGTAGACATCAGCTCCTGTCAGGACTTTATGCTTTACCAAAACCACAACTGGGAGACCATGAGAGGCAGAAACGACCACTAGGCCTCGCCGGAGTCGGTTTCCAACCATCAGGGCCCATCACTCAAGCACAAATTGACGGAGAATAAGAGCAGAGCGGGGTCGGCGTCTCGAGAAACGGCTATTTGATTTTTGAGATGCAATTGTCAGCGCATAAATATCAGTGAGCTGTGCCTTCTAAAGGGGACGCTGTGGCTGAATGAGAGAGATGAGGTGAGATAGTAGGAGGTTGTAAATCTAACTGTGGCACATGTATGATTTCATGCATGAGTGTGTGAGTGTTTGTGCAGGAGTGTGTTTGTGAAACAATGCTGGACATACGTATAATCAAGATGGGAAAAACATTGTGTCAATAATTCTGCGAAGCCTTTAAATTGGGAGAGCCAATCCACACGAGTAGAGGAGGGTGAACGTTTACTCAAGGGGCTTGTATGTGGAGTGTTCCTCCGAAAAGCAGGTGCTCCAGATGTGTTTCTGCTAAATACAAAACCCATTTTAGCAGTATAAAGAATTACGGTTGTGTTTTACGGTATGTAAATTCTGTGGTATCACACCATTACTACCTCCAAAAATAATACAGTTAAAGTTTATTTCTTTAAATATTTGCTTCCAGTCCAAGTTTTTCTTGAAAATCTAAAGTGAGAGAGAGAAGAGACAGAAGGCTGGATAGACTCATTCAAGGGTTCAAGGATCATTTATCGCCATGATGCAACAAAATGCAGTTGTAGCTGCACACGGGAAAAACCTGAGAAACACAGGGATGCATTCCTGTGATGCATTGTTGGAACTTGCATCAGGAGGAATGTAAACCAGCAGCAAAATAACTATTCTCTGGCCAGATGACATGGCCGACATATTAACACGAGAAATTCAACACCGGCGAAACATTGTCCATCACAGTTCACTATGTTTGAGCATCATTCTTGTAAACACAGATTAATACTATATGTTATTGAACTGTGCTGTGGTCGTCGCTGTGTTCACAGGGTGGGTGGTGGGGTCTTTGGATATCCTGGGCAGTCCTGCCAGCCTGGTGCGCAGTATCGGCAACGGCGTGTCCGACTTCTTCCGGCTTCCATACGAAGGTCTGACGCGTGGGCCGGGAGCCTTCGTCAGCGGGGTGTCCAGAGGAACCACCTCCTTCGTCAAGCATATCTCAAAAGGTAACAGCTGTTCAGAATGTTTACGTGTGTTTTGTGGAATAGCTTACTTTAGGCTGATACAGCACATACTGTACGTTGCCTGATGAACACGGTTTCTATTTTGTGGGCGAGTGTGGCCCAGAAGTTAGAGCGGGTCGTCCCTCAATCAGAGGATCGGCGGTTCAATCCCCGGCTCCGCTAGTCCATGTCGATGTGTCCTTGGGCAAGATGCTTAACCCCAAATTGCTCCCTAATGCTGTGCCCTAAGTGTGTGAATGGGTCTGAATGTTCAGACAGGTCTGATGAGGAGGCGGCACCTTGCATGGTAGCCCCTGCCCTCAGTGTATGGCTATGAATGGGTGAATGATGACATGTAGTGTTACTACAGTGGTCGAAAGACTAGAAAAGGGCTACACAAGTACAATCCATTTACACATTTGAAATGAACCGTTTCGGTTGAGCATTGAGCTTGAACATCATTTTTTTGTGTTCAGGCACACTAACCTCCATCACCAACTTAGCGACGAGTCTGGCCAGGAACATGGACCGCCTGTCTCTGGATGAAGAGCACTACACCAGGCAGGAGGAGTGGAGACGCCAGCTCCCGGAGAGCCTCGGGGACGGACTGAGGCAGGGGCTGTCACGACTCGGCATTAGCTTGTTAGGTACGCACAGAGGATTTTTATTTTCATCGAGCTCAATGTATGATCCCCTAAACATCAGGTCATTTGAAACATGCACACGCATTTCACCTGCTTTCCATTGGCATCAGGCGCACGCACACACACACACACTGGTGTGCACAATCACAGAGAGCTATGAGACGGAGCAGTGGAGACAGCACAGCAGGGACTCGGTAAACACCCAGAGGGCAATGAAATGATATATATCTATGAGTAAAAGTCACGTCTCACACATACAGAGCATATTGTCACTGGAACCAAACAGCTGTGCACATCTCTCTGGGTTACAGTGGATTATAATTCCTGATGTGCCCTGTCGATGTGTCATTCATAAATGAAGGGTCAGATATTTTCTGAGTCTGAATCCCTGTGTGAGTCCCATTGATGACGCTATGGAATAAGTCTGTTTCCCATGTCTTGTTAGAATGAAATCCCTCTGTGTCTTTTGTGTATTCTGTAACTGTACGTCTCTTATTTGGTTTTTATTGAACGAAGCACGCTAATAAAGAACACTGACTTTTCCTTTGTTCTTTCAGGCGCAATAGCGGGCATCGTGGACCAGCCCATGCAGAACTTCCAGAGGAACTGGGAGCTGCAGAGCTCCGCTGGGAGCAAGGCCAAAGGGGTCATCTCTGGAGTGGGGAAAGGCATTGTGGGGGTTTTCACCAAGCCCATCGGAGGAGCAGCTGAACTGGTGTCCCAGACCGGATACGGTGAGTTCAGGATGGTCAAAGATAACAGCCTGTTGAATAATGAATTCATGCTTTTCTTCTCCTGTGTAGGTCTGCTTCAGACGCTGTGTTTCAGGTTGTTTTCTCGTTCAGTCGATGAAGTGATTGGTCATGAAAGCTTGATTAGTTTTGTCTGTGACTCTTGTTCCTTTTCCTGTGGTTTACAATTTAACCTAAATCATTTCAAATGCATTTATATGTTGTCCTGTAGAGACACGTACTGTTACACAAGCGCAGTGTCATCACTCTCACACAGCAGTCGACCGGAGTGTAAAGAGAGATTTGGTCATGCAGCAAGGTTTTAAATCTATTTAACACCTCTTACTTTCCAAGAAACACACACACACCTGTGTCCACTTGTTGCCTTTTTCTAGGCCGCCTACAGAACAAGCGCTGCATCCAGCGTTTCTATGTGCAGCGGCTCCGAGCGCTTTCAGTTGACGATCTCTTTTTTCAGAAAAGCGCTGGTGAGGTCACTGTAGTCAAGGGAGCAGAAGCTTGTTTTGTCCGTGTCCATCGATGCTTACGGTGAATAAAACAAATAGATAGCAGCCCAAATAGATAATACAAAGCACAGGAGCGATGCCAGTCTGTCACACAACGGTAGTGATATTGTTGTGCCCCCTGCCACCGCTTTTCTGCCAGATGTGGACACAAGCCCTGAGCAACAATATTCTAATGAACACATGTGAATTCGAAATTGTGTGTCAGGAAAATGTCAGGACAAGTTTCCCCTTCTGTGCTCTTGGCTCGAGCCAGAGGTGTTTACTAGGACATGACTTCAGTAGTACAGGAACGTTTAGAGAACGGCTGAAAGACACACACACACATACACACACACACACACACACACACACACACACACATAAGCCTAATCGTACATGCACAAACACTTGTAGAGGTCTTTGGCGTTAGCTTGAGTTGTATTGGCGGTAGAAGATGGAGGTGGGGTGTGTTGTTGCTAACAGGTCATAAACTACCAGCTCTGATCTACCTGAAACACGTCGGCTGGTAATATCTGCAGAACAACCGTGTCATTATGAAACACATGGATATACCTACACACACACACACACACTCAGAGCAGCATTGCAGAGGACCACTGCACTGCATCATTAATGGATCTCATTGTGTTCTTCATGGCTCGATTTTAACTACTGGATGACTTCACTGCTGCTGCTGCTAGAGTGGGACGAAGGAACACTTGACCAGACGCAGGCTCGTGGGTTATGAACTCGCTGTGACGCGTGCCCACAGAGCCAATCATGTGACTGGATGAATGCAGACACACACATCCCATGTCCAGTCTATCAGCTTGTTGTAGGGATTTAAGTGAGAATGGCGCCAGTCGGCCTTGTGCATGACCCTCAACACTGTCAAACACAGGACACTAAACCTAGTTAAGCTTAGTTCTTAGCTTAGCTTAGTTCTTAGCTTAGCTTTACGGTGAGCACGATTCACATCTCTCATTCGTCCATTTGTTTTTAAAAAATCTACATTTCAGTAAATATTTTGCATTCAAATCAAATTGTTCACAGGATATTCAACTTTTGTTTCTTTGTAATACATTTAATACTTGACTTCTTTCTCTGCAGGTACAAAGGCAATAAAGTAGGCCATGAATGTGAGATATGAGTGAACAGTTCATTACATTTGCTCCGCAGCAGAGTGGAGTTTGGTTTATGGCGTTTTGCAGGTTACACTCGTCGTCTTCTTGCTTCTTCTCAGTACATTGAGTTTGCACGCTCTCTGAGAATAATGCAATGAACAGCATGTTGAGCATAACCGATGATGTTGACTGTCTTTGTCTCTTCTGACAGGGATCCTTCATGGAGCCGGCCTGTGGCAGCTCCCTAAACAACTGTACCTGCCTACAGAGGAGAAGTCCTCTCAGGCCCCAAACAGCCACCTCAAATATGTCTGGTATGAAACCCCTGGCCGTCCCGAGCCGTTGGTCCTCTCCACAGGCTCCTCCTTCACTTTTGTCCAGCGATTCGTTAGAAGTGGGACATGTGTTCTCGCCTTTGCTTTTCTTGGAGTCTCTCCAGGATCGGCTGTTCTGTTTCTCCCTCTTACCTCTCATCATTTTTGCTTGTCTTGTTTTTGAAAAAAAAAAGAAGAAGAAAGAACTTGGACGGTTCATTACCCACTTTCCCCCCAAAAAAAAGACTGGAAGAATGTTTGACCTTGATCCCACACATGGTAGCCAGCCTGCCCTCCCCTGTTCTCATCCAGTCATGTTAAAAGGTTTTTATAAGCACTCTGCCAAAGCCGGCGGCTAGAAGTGATTCTTGTTGTTTAACTGTGAGTCTGTCCAGAGATGTTTCCCAGTGCCATCGGATGGAGGAACACCTTCCCTTGTGTGCAGGAACGGTTTGGAGGTTGCAGGTTGTGCCAAGCAGAAGGTTACTGTCGGGTCTTGTGTTGTAAAAAAAGAAAGAAAGAAAATATGGCAGTGGTATCGAGAGCACTGCATCAGAACTGAGTGTTTCAGCTCAACAGCACTTAATATCATCGTAAAAATAGCCTGTCTCTCCAGAAGGTTATCAGGAGCTGCAGAAAAAATGCATTTATGGCATTTTCTTAATGATTTTTCCGCAATTTAGTTTGGTTTCCATAGCTATCAAACATTTACTTCTCATAGCAGTCTGTGTTGACTGTCAACTGCCATTTCTTTAGGACATTCCACTTAAGTCGTCATCGCCCGAGGGGTCAGCAGCGTGTCGTGCTAATGTTGGAGGAAGACGAAAAACAACACATGAATGCTGAGATAATGCTCCCCTGTGCTTTTTATTCATGCTGCATTGCAGTCAAACTGGTTTCCATCAGGCATCCGTCAATTATTGTTACTACTGCAGGTAGCCCAGACACTGGAGGGGTCAGCCGTATGAGCAGAGTAACGCTGAACAGAACCAAACTGTCCCTACTTGTGGCTACTTCCACATCTGCACCGCAATTTGAGCACCTGCCTTCCAAAGTAAACACGCTGTCAGAGAAACATGACTGAAGACTGCAGGTCCTGCCGCACACATATCCCCCATCCAACATGTGTGTAACAGGAACCGCTGCAGAGTGTGTAGAAATGTAAATTACAGGATGTACAGAGACGCGTGTTTGTGTGTGTTGAGGTGAGTCGGGGCACCTTGTGTGGTCTCGTGTTGATCGGGGAAAGTGTATAGCTAGAGGCCTGTGTGTGCACATAATCCATGCAGGAGAAGACTTGTGTGTGTGGGATTGTAGTACAAGTGTTGATGAAGCATAAAACTACCTAGCCTTAGTCTTACGTGTTATGTGAAGCTGGAATTTAGCGTAATGTGTCATAACTTGTCCTCGCTGGCTCTCTGCTCCACAGGAAGATGCTCCAGTCTCTGGGGCGGCCGGAGCTCCACATGGGCCTGGAGGTGACCATCGTGAGCGGGTCGGGCCAGGAACACGCCGGCTGTCTTCTCCTCACCTCCGAGGTGCTGTTCGTGGTCAGCATCAGCGAGGACACCCAGCAGCAGGCCTTCCCCATCACAGAGGTAACTGACAGCAGTCGGGAAGCAAAAGAAAGATCGTTCAGTTGTGTGTTGCTGTGAAGTAAGAGCGCCAACCTCCTGTCCCTCTCAGGTGGAGTGTCAGCAGGAGCCAGGGCAGCAGGACCAGCTCACCCTCACCTTGCAGCAGCAGACAGTAGCCAGCGACACAGAGGTGAGACTCTGAGTAATGGAGCTGCACAGGGGCCACATGGTGGAAAGATAGTGTTTAATTGATGCACTGTTCATACCGGCTCATTGTCGAAACATGTACCACATCTACCTTTTAAAAGGGAGGGATGCTACATAGTAGGCACAGTATTTTTCTGAATAAAAATAATATTAAATTATTTGTAACACTTGTTGCATCTTCACAGCAGCCTGTGTGCTAAAATGACTGAACCGTATTTAGCAATATTAGTGAACGATTCTACGTTATGTTTGGAAGTCTCTTGGACATTGGCTTAGTGCACAACATACATGTTTCCTCTGACAAATGTTGAAGAGGCCGTGACCTCAGACCGGGGATTGCACCCTAAAATGATTCTTAACCGTCAGTAGTTCAGTTATTTTCTGCTTGATATTAATAAGCTGCTGTAGTTTCTGATTTGCATGAGAAATCACTCCATCGGGTCCTTGACGGCTCATTATTGGACACCACATCAGATTTAAACTCCATCAGGACCAATGTATTGGTCGTCATCTGATCAGTCTGCCTCCCCCCTCAGGGTGACGGTGTTCGGGAGCGTCTGTCAGAGCAGCAGTACCGGCGGCTGGTGGACTACGTGACGCGGGCCTCCCAGTTCCTTTCCCCCTCCGCCGCCTCGCTCCAGCAGCAGCTCCCGGTGACGCTCGCGGAGCCGCCGCCCTCCGTGACCAAGTCTTACCGCTACCTGGTGGATCCCGCCTTCGCCAAGGTGTTTGTCAGCAAGTTCACCATGGTAAAGAATAAAGCCTTACGCATCGGATTCCACTAATACACAGGAACACACATCTGTGGATTTATGCTACCAAACAAATCTGATTCAATATAAGCCTTAAAAATACTCTACTCTGAAAACATAACGACACATTTATGCAAAAGATATGTTGAGGTAAAATAAGAATTTATTTTTTATTAAAGAAAGTCCACCTGGTCATTCATGCCTTAGGGATGTAGAGGAAGGTCTTGCATTTGAAAGATATATTTTTACAGATACAAACAAGCTCATCAGAGGTATGAGAATCAGTTTGAATCTTAGGAACACATTTCACCGAGCACATACTATACTAAACACTAAAACCAACAAAGAGTTGTGTCAACTTAAACCTCCTCGGATCAAGTGTTTCCTCTTCCAACTTTAAATCTGTCAGTCAGTGTGAAACGTGCAGTACACAACGAATCCTAACCCTAACCCTCAAACCGCTGCACAATGTGTCACTCTGCAGAACAAGCTCTCTGTTTACATTCTCCATGTAGTGACTGTCTCGTGCCAATGTTAAGTGCAATATTACATACATGTTGATGGACGCTAGAGAAACCAGCTGTCAACCAAAATGTTGTTTTTATAGATGATGTAACATACTTGTTGACAATAAAACTGTTCCTTGTAACCTGACGTGGATGCCAACATGTTATTGTTGCCTTTTATACTGGTGCACCACTGAGCTCTGTCTGATGCCTTTAATGTATGTATATGGATAATATATTAATAGAGAATCATTTTAATAAAAACATAAAACGTGAAGTGTTGTGCCTTTACTGCATACAATGCAAGAGGAAATGAAGTGTGAATCTGAATGAAATGCATGAGTGGACACGGAGTCCGATATAAGTTGTTTGTGTTGCAGAAGTCACAGCTGCTTTGGCATGCTGTTCATGTTGGAATAAAACTGAACATCACAACTTATTTTGTCCATAAATCACATGAGATTTTTACAAGAAATGAATGCCTGCCAAGAAGCCCACAGCACTCCATGAGTCAGCTGCAGCAGAAGTTGATGGTTGCCAGCAGCAGACTAACTAAACAATTTTGAAAAAGGCAGAAAGCCCGAATTCAAAAAGCTGCAGGTCTGTGCCGGACACGAAACACAACACTGGAACAGTTTAGAAGCAGTTCATAAGAAAAGCAGAAAGCCACTTCGGAGAGCACAGCCGATGGTGCACTCACGTGCTTCTCAGACGCTCCCATCTCCCGAGTTGGGAACATCGGTGTGTTCAGGAGCTGCAGGTCGCAATGTGGAATCAACATGGACGCTGAAGAGTAGATGAGTGGTATTTAAAGCCATTTTTGAGTTCTTCCAACTTGAGAAGTACACGTCAAATTTCCTAGTCAAACTCATTTTAGTGATTATTCTATAGATACAATTCCCATACCTCACCTTTTAAATGTTTTTGTTGTAATACTAAGAGGCTGACGTTCACCACTACCCCACCATCTAAACAGGAATAAAAGCATTCATGTTTTCTTTCAGGTGAATTTTAATTTGTCCATGTACTCTAAACGCAAGGCACATATATTGTTAGCAAGTTCTGTAAACTCACCTGGAGGAAAGTGATGCTTTTAGTCACATCGTGTAGCACGTCAGCCTCGTGAGACCCTATTCCTCACCTGTGCTAAACTCATAAACACAGGATGGAAAATAATTTAGATCAGATTTATAAAATAGATCAGATATTTTTTTTAATCTCACTCTTCCTCTCAGGGCTCCCATATCTTTGTCACACAGGGTTCAAGCAACTATTCTTACACCATGAGTAACCCAGCCTCAGACTTCTACCTCAAGACATCAGTACTCTGTGCTCTTAGTTTTCACTCGTGGCGCTCCGATAACGGCGTTCAGGCACCGCCGTCATGTTTGTGTCAAAGCTGGGCGGCATGAAGTCACTTCTTAACACTTTGGTTTCATATCACGGTTGCAGGCTTCAGTGAAACATGAGCCAGTTATGTCTGAGTGGCTTTATTTGTTAGTACATGTGCTATTTCACTCTTTGTTTACCATCATATCTGTTATACTGTTCACTGTGTAACAGATAACAACAAATAGCCATGAAAAAGGTCAAACAAAGTTAGAAGTTCATTGAGACAATAGAAGACGATGTGGTGAAGAAAGCCGTTCATCCTCAGTTCTGGTTTGGAAACATAACTCTGGACTCAGTCTGTGGAAACACAAGAAGAGAATGACACAAACATGTACGTGACAATTTAGGGTGCAGCACTTCGAGTGGTCGGAAGATTAGGAAGGCGCTGTATGAATCTATGTCCATGTATTATTTATGACCTATACTGTGATACTTTTATGCCCTTCACTGTTGGGCAGCATTGGTTGAACTGAAGTTTTCAGTAGCTTCGCTCTTTTATTGATCAAGTCCACACAAGCTAACTTTGCCCGATCATTTCTGCTGTGCCATGAAATGAAACAGTACAACAGCACCATACATGGACGTGTAGCCGAGAAGCACGTCTGTATGACCGTGGCCTAAATCGCTCAGTCATCTTCTGAAGATGCTGATTTGTACCAGTCCTAGATAATGTGTCAGTTACCCCCCCTCTAGTCCTGTTGTTTGTCTGTGTGAATACAAGGTGACACACCTGTACTCATTCTGACTGTGAGTCCATCTGCACATGTTAAACTTACAGGAAGACAAGACTAGACCCCATACGACCAGCTTGTTTACTTGATGGGTCAGGACGGAGAGAAAGTGTTCTAACCTTTAAACTTTTTGAATTATTAAGCTTTTAGCAACTTTTTTTTTAATGGGTTTCTATGGAGAAGATTTTCAAATCCTCTTAAACTTATTCAACTTTCAAATCCTTCAACTTCCTCATACCTTCAGCTACAGACACCATTTCAACTTTCAAATGTTGAGAAAACCCTAAACTATTGCCCCATAATTCAGCTTTCCGATATCTTTTAAACTTTTTGAACTGCAGCAATTTAACTTTTATGATTTTTCAGCCCTTTTCTGACTTTATAATGGGTGTGTATTGCGCAGCTTAGAGTGCGTGATGTCACCGCTAGAGTGAAGAGCAGCTTGAGATTCTTGTGAAAAAAACATTTGTGTTTTAAGATAAGATAAGATAATCCTTTATTAGTCCCTCAGTGGGGAAATTACAGGATTACAGCAGCATTGCTCACAAGTAATAAATGAAGATAAAAAAAAAATCAAGTAGTATAAATAAACTAAACAGTACACAGTAGTAGAAAAAAAATATGACAGTAAAGAAGAATACAAAATATACCAGTATGTACAGACGGAGTAAAAATGTGAAATGTAAGATAATACTTAAACGTATTGGATATTGCACGGGATTGACAGTAAGAAGACTATTAAGTATACCAGTAAATACAGACAGAGTAAAAATGTAAGTGTAAGGTAAATACTTAAACGTATTTGATATTGCACGGATTAGGTATTGCACCAGGTGAATGAGTTAAAGTGTTCAAGTGTTCATGTTCAGTCCAAATGTTCGTGTTCAAAGTGTTAATGGTCTCCCGAGAGCAGCTTGTTGTGCAGCCTGACAGCAGCGGGGAGGAAGGACTTGCGGTACCTCTCCCTCAGACACCGGGGATGGATCAGCCGGTGACTGAAGGAGCTGTGCAGAGCTGCCAGAGTGTCCTGCATGGGGTGGGAGGCGTGGCTCATCAGGGATGAGAGCTTCGCCATCATCCTCCTGTCTCCCACCACCTCCACAGTATCCAGTTTGCCACTGTGTCCACAATCTTCACGCATAATTTCTGGATGTAGAAGTAGCTAATCTTCCAGTCTCACCTCTCTCTCGGAGACTTTTAGAGGACCACACACACACACACACACACACACACACACACACACACCATTTCAAAATAAAAGCCCCAGAGAGTGAATTCTAACTGAACAGCTTGTGATGACGCCAGGCATTTAATAACCTGTTTGTGTGTCAGACATTATGATTATGTTTCCTCTCCCCCTCTCCCCCCCACCCAGCACCACCCTTTGAAAAATAAAAGCCCCATGGATTAAGTGTATTTAAACAAGCTCAAAATTAGGCTTTTTTGTTAAAAAAATGAATGCTCTTACTAATACTGCGACAACTACTACTGCTGCTGCTATTCATGCTACTAAAAGTAGTAATACTACTACAGCTATTAGTACGACTGCTACTAGTACTACTGCTACATCTTCTACTGCCATTACTATTACTATTACTACTACTGTGATATTAAATACTACGACCAATACTACAGCTATTACTATGACTACTGATACTACGTCTTCTACTACTTCTTCTAATTACTAATACTTCTACTACTAATAATACTTCCTGAGGCCGTGGAGAACGAGGCTCCCTTTTCTCTCTTCAGAGCCGCCAAGTACTTGGAGTACGACCACGACAACTGAGGGAAGAACGTCGTTAGAGAAATGGCTCAATCTGGCCAGCTATACTAAAAGACCAAACAATTGCACTCAAAAGTTATTTATCAAATAATACACGTCAAAATGTCAAAAATGTGTTGTTTTGACATTTAAACATTTTAGAAATACAATTTAGTTGATTGTCACATAACGTCTGACACAACAGGGTTTAGTAACGTTCGCTAAACGCAGTCAGATTCAGACGAATGAGTGGAGATGTGGAATGGCTACAAGGTCCTGAAACAGCCACGAGGCTGGAAAGTTGTCGGATTCTGCATTTTGGTGGTCCAAGGTCACTGTGACCTCACAAAACACGTCTTATACTAATTATGTCAATTGCACATAAAAGTCTAATAGGATAGAATGATAAAGTGATGACATTTGGACACACGTGGATGTAAATTGCACTGATTGGAGGAGGAAATCGTTTGGATTCATGTGATACGTACAGACATTAGTAGGAACATCAGACTGCTCCTCACCTGTTGTGTGGGACTCAGCAGCTCTCTGCTCTGTGCCCTCGACTGTTTCTTTACACTTCTTCCAGCTTGTCCTTCTTCTGCATCGTCTTCCTCCTCCTCCTCCTCCTCTCCAAGACTGGACTCCGGCCTCTCCAGCTCTTCCTGAACGAGAGAGGTCAGACTGAATTAGTACTTTCTTCTTCTCAACACTATTGCAGTAGTATTCAAGGTTGTCATCCCTCAGCATGGACCATTTCCTCACCTGAGCTCTCTTCTCCTCTTCCTCCTCCTCTTTTCTCCTCTGTCTCCGTACTCTGGCTCTGTGTTTGACCCGTTTCTCCTGCAGTAGAGGAAGAAGTTGCCCCTCTTGGACACTGCTGCTCAGCTCTTGGAACTCGGGCCAGAACTTCAGCAGTGCACTGAACACTGACATCTACATGCAGACAGAAAAGGCACACACATGCAGACTACAAATAATACAGGAATAAGAAGGAAATACAACACAAACACACACTCTTAGACACACACACACACAAACACTACCTGTGCCTCTCTGAAGATGTAAGGACCCAGTTCGTGGCGTTTCTCCAGAACCTGCTGGGCCTGTTCAGGAGGGATGTCTATCTGCAGAGCCGGGGGCACGGAGGAGTCGATGAAACAGTGAATGATGGTGGAGACCTTCTGCTGGACAGTGGCCTCATCGCTGTGGGAGTGACAGAGGTCCTGCACAGGAAGAGAGGAGAACATAAATGTGTGGTGGGAAATATTTGTATGTTCCAAATGCTCCTGAGATGTTTGGATTATCACTGCATTTTGTTTCTTACGATACACAATGGGACATTACGTGAAAGTTTTCCTGTTTTTGTAAATTCACATGAGAGATTTGTGTTTTTCCACTGTACTACTCTCACTGGTTTGAAGTCAGTTCAAGTGTTGTTGCATTCCCCTGAGCACCAATCAGCTGCAAAACACCAGCACTTAGCAACATTTAAATAAAACAAGAATCTAATGATGAATGCTTATGTTTCCAGGTCACTGTTAAACAAACCTGATCAAATCACACTCACATAGTCCTGATGAAGCTGATTGGTTGACGTTATGAGTGCTAACTTGGTTGCCTATTTTGTCAGGAATACGTTATAGAGAATTACATGTCGTTCTTTGGAGACGTGAAACCAAGTTTTCAGGGGCCTTGAGGTTAAGCGTAAAGATATCAGCGAGCAGCAGATCTTAACACCCTTAAAGACACAAAAAACACTTCAAATAACAAAAGCTCACGTGCAATGCATGCTGGGATATGTAGGCATGGAGAGCCAGAGAACTCGGTCAATATCGCACACACTGAGGAATTCATTGCTTCAATTGACTACATTCACCATCAAAACTGATTGGACAACCACAGAAAAGGCGGCAAATTGCCCTTTTTATTCCAAAAGTTCAAGTTGTCTCCTACTCATGTAATGTAATGTCTCCTACTCATGTAATGTAATGTCTCCTACTCATGTAATGTAATGTCTCCTACTCATGTAATGTAATGTCTCCTACTAATGTAATGTAATGTCTCCTACTCGTGTAATGTAATGTGTAATGTAATGTCTAATGTAATGTCTCCAACTAATGTAATGTAATGTCTCCTACTCATGTAATGTAATGTCTCCTACTCATGTAATGTAATGTCTCCTACTCATGTAATGTAATGTCTCCTACTCATGTAATGTAATGTCTCCTACTCATGTAATGTAATGTCTCCTACTCATGTAATGTAATGTCTCCTACTCATGTAATGTAATGTCTCCTACTCATGTAATGTAATGTCTCCTACTCATGTAATGTAATGTCTCCTACTCGTGTAATGTAATGTCTCCTACTCGTGTAATGCAATGTCTCCTACTCGTGTAATGCAATGTCTCCTACTCGTGTAATGTAATGTGTAATGTCTAATGTAATGTAATGTGTAATGTCTAATGTAATGTAATGTCTCCTACTCGTGTAATGTAATGTCTCCTACTCGTGTAATGTAATGTCTCCTACTCGTGTAATGTAATGTCTCCTACTCGTGTAATGTAATGTGTAATGTAATGTCTAATGTAATGTCTCCTACTAATGTAATGTAATGTCTCCTACTCATGTAATGTAATGTCTCCTACTCGTGTAATGTAATGTCTCCTACTCATGTAATGTAATGTCTCCTACTCATGTAATGTAATGTCTCCTACTCATGTAATGCAATGTGTAATGTAATGTCTAATGTAATGTAATGTCTCCTACTCATGTAATGTAATGTGTAATGTAATGTCTAATGTAATGTAATGTCTCCTACTCATGTAATGTAATGTCTCCTACTCATGTAATGTAATGTGTAATGTAATGTCTAATGTAATGTCTCCTACTAATGTAATGTAATGTCTCATGTAATGTCTCCTACTCATGTAATGTAATGTCTCCTACTCATGTAATGTAATGTCTCCTACTAATGTAATGTAATGTCTCCTACTAATGTAATGTAATGTCTCCTACTAATGTAATGTAATGTCTCCTACTCATGTAATGTAATGTCTCCTACTCATGTAATGTAATGTCTCCTACTCATGTAATGTAATGTCTCCTACTCATGTAATGTAATGTGTAATGTAATGTGTAATGTAATGTCTAATGTAATGTCTAATGTAATGTCTAATGTAATGTCTCCTACTCATGTAATGTAATGTCTCCTACTCGTGTAATGTAATGTCTCCTACTAATGTAATGTAATGTCTCCAACTAATGTAATGTAATGTCTCCTACTCATGTAATGTAATGTCTCCTACTCATGTAATGTAATGTCTCCTACTCATGTAATGTAATGTCTCCTACTCATGTAATGTAATGTCTCCTACTCATGTAATGTAATGTCTCCTACTCATGTAATGTAATGTCTCCTACTCATGTAATGTAATGTCTCCTACTCATGTAATGTAATGTCTCCTACTCATGTAATGTCTCCTACTAATGTAATGTAATGTCTCCTACTAATGCAATGTCTCCTACTAATGTAATGTATAATGTAATGTCTCCTACTCATGTAATGTAATGTCTCCTACTAATGTAATGTAATGTCTCCTACTAATGTAATGTAATGTCTCCTACTAATGTAATGTAATGTCTGCTACTCATGTAATGTAATGTGTAATGTAATGTCTAATGTAATGTCTAATGTAATGTCTCCTACTCGTGTAATGTAATGTCTCCTACTCGTGTAATGTAATGTGTAATGTAATGTGTAATGTAATGTCTCCTACTCGTGGAATGTAATGTCTCCTACTCGTGTAATGTAATGTCTCCTACTCGTGTAATGTAATGTCTCCTACTCGTGTAATGTAATGTCTCCTACTCGTGTAATGTAATGTCTCCTACTCGTGTAATGTAATGTCTCCTACTCGTGTAATGTAATGTCTCCTACTCGTGTAATGTAATGTCTCCTACTCGTGTAATGTAATGTCTCCTACTCGTGTAATGTAATGTCTCCTACTCGTGTAATGTAATGTCTCCTACTCGTGTAATGTAATGTCTCCTACTCGTGTAATGTAATGTCTCCTACTCATGTAATGTAATGTGTAATGTAATGTCTCCTACTAATGTAATGTAATGTCTCCTACTCATGTAATGTAATGTCTCCTACGAATGTAATGTAATGTCTCCTACTCATGTAATGTCTCCTACTAATGTAATGTATAATGTAATGTCTCCTACTCATGTAATGTAATGTCTCCTACTCATGTAATGTAATGTCTCCTACTCATGTAATGTAATGTCTCCTACTCATGTAATGTAATGTCTCCTACTCATGTAATGTAATGTCTCCTACTCATGTAATGTAATGTGTAATGTAATGTGTAATGTAATGTCTAATGTAATGTCTAATGTAATGTCTAATGTAATGTCTCCTACTCATGTAATGTAATGTCTCCTACTCGTGTAATGTAATGTCTCCTACTAATGTAATGTAATGTCTCCAACTAATGTAATGTAATGTCTCCTACTCATGTAATGTAATGTCTCCTACTCATGTAATGTAATGTCTCCTACTCATGTAATGTAATGTCTCCTACTCATGTAATGTAATGTCTCCTACTCATGTAATGTAATGTCTCCTACTCATGTAATGTAATGTCTCCTACTCATGTAATGTAATGTCTCCTACTCATGTAATGTAATGTCTCCTACTCATGTAATGTCTCCTACTAATGTAATGTAATGTCTCCTACTAATGCAATGTCTCCTACTAATGTAATGTATAATGTAATGTCTCCTACTCATGTAATGTAATGTCTCCTACTCATGTAATGTAATGTCTCCTACTAATGTAATGTAATGTCTCCTACTAATGTAATGTAATGTCTGCTACTCATGTAATGTAATGTGTAATGTAATGTCTAATGTAATGTCTAATGTAATGTCTCCTACTCGTGTAATGTAATGTCTCCTACTCGTGTAATGTAATGTGTAATGTAATGTGTAATGTAATGTCTCCTACTCGTGGAATGTAATGTCTCCTACTCGTGTAATGTAATGTCTCCTACTCGTGTAATGTAATGTCTCCTACTCGTGTAATGTAATGTCTCCTACTCGTGTAATGTAATGTCTCCTACTCGTGTAATGTAATGTCTCCTACTCGTGTAATGTAATGTCTCCTACTCGTGTAATGTAATGTCTCCTACTCGTGTAATGTAATGTCTCCTACTCGTGTAATGTAATGTCTCCTACTCGTGTAATGTAATGTCTCCTACTCGTGTAATGTAATGTCTCCTACTCGTGTAATGTAATGTCTCCTACTCATGTAATGTAATGTGTAATGTAATGTCTCCTACTAATGTAATGTAATGTCTCCTACTCATGTAATGTAATGTCTCCTACGAATGTAATGTAATGTCTCCTACTCATGTAATGTCTCCTACTAATGTAATGTATAATGTAATGTCTCCTACTCATGTAATGTAATGTCTCCTACTCATGTAATGTAATGTCTCCTACTCATGTAATGTAATGTCTCCTACTCATGTAATGTAATGTCTCCTACTCATGTAATGTAATGTCTCCTACTCATGTAATGTAATGTCTCCTACTCATGTAATGTAATGTCTCCTACTCATGTAATGTAATGTGTAATGTAATGTCTAATGTAATGTCTCCTACTCATGTAATGTAATGTCTCCTACTCATGTAATGTAATGTCTCCTACTCATGTAATGTAATGTCTCCTACTCATGTAATGTCTCCTACTCATGTAATGTAATGTCTCCTACTCATGTAATGTCTCCTACTAATGTAATGTAATGTCTAATGTAATGTCTCCTACTCATGTAATGTAATGTCTCCTACTAATGTAATGTAATGTCTCCTACTAATGTAATGTAATGTCTCCTACTCATGTAGTGTAATGTCTCCTACTCATGTAATGTATAATGTAATGTCTCCTACTCATGTAATGTAATGTCTCCTACTAATGTAATGTATAATGTAATGTCTCCTACTCATGTAATGTAATGTCTCCTACTAATGTAATGTAATGTCTCCTACTAATGTAATGTAATGTCTCCTACTAATGTAATGTATAATGTAATGTCTCCTACTCATGTAATGTAATGTCTCCTACTAATGTAATGTAATGTCTCCTACTAATGTAATGTAATGTCTCCTACTCGTGTAATGTAATGTCTCCTACTCGTGTAATGTAATGTCTCCTACTCGTGTAATGTAATGTGTAATGTAATGTCTAATGTAATGTCTCCTACTAATGTAATGTAATGTGTAATGTAATGTCTAATGTAATGTCTCCTACTCATGTAATGTAATGTCTCCTACTAATGTAATGTAATGTCTCCTACTAATGTAATGTAATGTCTCCTACTAATGTAATGTAATGTCTCCTACTAATGTAATGTAATGTCTCCTACTAATGTAATGTAATGTGTAATGTAATGTCTAATGTAATGTCTCCTACTCATGTAATGTAATGTCTCCTACTCGTGTAATGTAATGTCTCCTACTCGTGTAATGTAATGTCTCCTACTAATGTAATGTAATGTAATGTCTAATGTAATGTCTCCTACTAATGTAATGTAATGTCTCCTACTCATGTAATGTCTCCTACTAATGTAATGTAATGTCTCCTACTCATGTAATGTCTCCTACTAATGTAATGTAATGTCTCCTACTAATGTAATGTCTCCTACTAATGTAATGTATAATGTAATGTCTCCTACTCATGTAATGTAATGTCTCCTACTCATGTAATGTAATGTCTCCTACTCATGTAATGTAATGTGTAATGTAATGTCTCATGTAATGTAATGTGTAATGTAATGTCTCATGTAATGTAATGTGTAATGTAATGTCTCCTACTCGTGTAATGTAATGTCTCCTACTCGTGTAATGTAATGTGTAATGTAATGTCTAATGTAATGTAATGTCTCCTACTCATGTAATGTAATGTCTCCTACTCGTGTAATGTAATGTCTCCTACTAGTGTAATGTAATGTCTCCTACTCGTGTAATGTAATGTCTCCTACTCGTGTAATGTAATGTCTCCTACTCGTGTAATGTAATGTCTCCTACTCGTGTAATGTAATGTCTCCTACTCGTGTAATGTAATGTCTCCTACTCGTGTAATGTAATGTCTCCTACTCGTGTAATGTAATGTCTCCTACTCGTGTAATGTAATGTCTCCTACTCGTGTAATGTAATGTCTCCTACTCGTGTAATGTAATGTCTCCTACTCGTGTAATGTAATGTCTCCTACTCGTGTAATGTAATGTCTCCTACTCGTGTAATGTAATGTCTCCTACTCGTGTAATGTAATGTCTCCTACTCGTGTAATGTAATGTCTCCTACTCGTGTAATGTAATGTCTCCTACTCGTGTAATGTAATGTCTCCTACTCGTGTAATGTAATGTCTCCTACTCGTGTAATGTAATGTCTCCTACTCGTGTAATGTAATGTCTCCTACTCGTGTAATGTAATGTCTCCTACTCGTGTAATGTAATGTCTCCTACTCGTGTAATGTAATGTCTCCTACTCATGTAATGTAATGTCTCCTACTCATGTAATGTAATGTCTCCTACTCATGTAATGTAATGTCTCCTACTCATGTAATGTAATGTCTCCTACTCATGTAATGTAATGTCTCCTACTCATGTAATGTAATGTCTCCTACTAATGTAATGTAATGTCTCCTACTCATGTAATGTAATGTGTAATGTAATGTCTAATGTAATGTCTCCTACTCATGTAATGTCTCCTACTCATGTAATGTAATGTCTCCTACTAATGTAATGTAATGTCTCCTACTAATGTAATGTAATGTCTCCTACTAATGTAATGTAATGTCTCCTACTAATGTAATGTAATGTCTCCTACTCATGTAATGTATAATGTAATGTCTCCTACTCATGTAATGTATAATGTAATGTCTCCTACTCATGTAATGTAATGTCTCCTACTAATGTAATGTATAATGTAATGTCTCCTACTCATGTAATGTAATGTCTCCTACTAATGTAATGTAATGTCTCCTACTAATGTAATGTAATGTCTCCTACTAATGTAATGTATAATGTAATGTCTCCTACTCATGTAATGTAATGTCTCCTACTAATGTAATGTAATGTCTCCTACTCATGTAATGTAATGTCTCCTACTCGTGTAATGTAATGTCTCCTACTCGTGTAATGTAATGTCTCCTACTCGTGTAATGTAATGTGTAATGTAATGTCTAATGTAATGTAATGTCTCCTACTAATGTAATGTAATGTTTCCTACTCATGTAATGTAATGTCTCCTACTAATGTAATGTAATGTCTCCTACTCGTGTAATGTAATGTCTCCTACTAATGTAATGTAATGTCTCCTACTAATGTAATGTCTCCTACTAATGTAATGTAATGTCTAATGTAATGTCTCCTACTCATGTAATGTAATGTCTCCTACTAATGTAATGTAATGTCTCCTACTAATGTAATGTAATGTCTCCTACTAATGTAATGTAATGTCTCCTACTCATGTAATGTAATGTCTCCTACTCATGTAATGTAATGTGTAATGTAATGTCTAATGTAATGTAATGTCTCCTACTAATGTAATGTAATGTTTCCTACTCATGTAATGTAATGTCTCCTACTAATGTAATGTAATGTCGAATGTAATGTCTGTACTACACTGAACCGACCAGGAGGTTTCAAGTTTCCACATGACGTTTTAAACAGACTGAAGGTGAGCACAGAGAAACTTTGCCCTTTCAGCAGATGAACGTGAGAGTAAACTCTACACAGTGAAGCTAAACTGGGGATGGGGGTGCGTCCATATTATTTGCCGAGGGAGTTCACGTCCGCCATTGTTGTGGCCGTGTACGTCCCCCCATCAGCTGACGCTGAGGCAGCAGTGGACACCATCCACTCCACTGTGTCTGGATTGCTGATTCAACATCCAGGTGCCTTCTTGACTATTATGGGAGACTTTAATCACACCACTCTGGATAAAGCCCTGCCAACATTCCACCAGTATGTTGACTGCCATACTCGGAACAATAAAACTCTGGACCTTCTGTATGCTAATGCTAAGGATGCATACAGTGCCACTGCCCTTCCCCCCCTTGGCAGGTCCGATCACAACCTGATCCTGTTGACACCCAGGTATGTTCCTCTGGTGCAGAGGCTGCCTGTGACCACTAGGGCTGTGAGGAGGTGGTCTCAGGAGGCTATCGACGCCCTGCAGGACTGCTTTGAGTCTACGGAATGGGATGTGCTTTGTGGACCACACGGGGAGGACCTCAACAGCATGACGGACTGTATCACTGAATACATTAAATTCTGCGAACAGACCGCCATACCATCCCGGACTGTACGCTGCTTTCCCAACAACAAACCTTGGATTACCAGTGACCTGAAAGTTCTTCTTAACAAGAAGAAGGCAGCTTGCAGGTCTGGGGACAGGGAGGAGCTCAGGACAGTCCAGCGTGACCTGAGGGTGAAGCTCAGGGAGTGCAAGGACACCTACAGGAGGAAGCTGGAGGCCAAACTCCAGCAGAACAACGTGAAGGAGGTGTGGTCAGGGATGAAGCAGATAACCGGCTTCAAGGTGGGAGACAACAGACAACCAGGTGAGGGCCAACGAGCTAAACTGTCACTTCAATAGGTTTAGCTCTGAGCCCTCATCTGTCTCCTCCACACACCACACCTCCCCCTCTGTCCCCCCTGGTGAGCTGCATGGACTCAGTGCCCTCCACTTCAAAGGGCTCTGCCACCACGGACATAATGACCCCCCCCCCCCTCTCTGTGACGACTGGCCAGGTGAGAAGACAGCTGGAGAGACTTCACCAAGGCAAGGCTGCGGGACCTGATGGCATCAGCCCCAGGGTCCTGAAGACCTGCACCATCCAGCTGTCTGTTGTCCTTCAACACCTCTTCAACCTGAGCCTGAAGCAGGAGGAGGTTCCGGTGCTGTGGAAGACGTCGTGCCTGGTTCCTGTACCGAAGAAGACGACACCATCTGGCCTCAATGACTACCGACCAGTTGCCCTCACATCCCATGTGATGAAGGTGCTGGAGAGGCTGGTCTTGGCCCGCCTCCGGCCGCAGGTGAAATCCTCACTGGACCCTCTGCAATTTGCATACCAGGCTCATGTGGGGGTGAATGACGCCATCATCTACCTGCTGCAAGGAGCTCAGTCGCACCTGGATGGATCCGGTGGCTCTGTGAGAATCACTTTCTTTGATTTCTCCAGTGCATGCAACACCATCCAACCAGTGCTGCTGAGTGAGAAGCTGCGGGTGGTGGGGGTGAACGCGTCCACAGTCTCCTGGATCACTGACTACCTCATAGGCAGACCACAGTTTGTCCGACTGGGCCGTGTGCTGTCTGATACGGTGGTCAGTGATATTGGAGCCCCACAGGGAACTGTTCTGTCTCCCTTCCTGTTCACCTTGTACACCACTGACTTCCAGTACAACTCGGGGTCATGCCATCTGCAGAAGTTCTCTGATGACTCTGCAGTGGTCGGGTGTATAAGGGACGGACGGGAGGAGGAGTACAGGGCAGTAGTGGAGGACTTTGTGGAGTGGGCCGGTAGAAATCACCTGCGTCTGAACGTGGCCAAGACCAGAGAGATGGTGGTCGACTTCAGGAGGAAGACGACGGCTCCACAACCGCCGAGAGTTCTGGGAGAGGATGTGGACATGGTGGAGGAGTACAAGTACCTGGGTGTCTCCATCGACAGCAGACTGAACTGGAAGACCAACATCAACGCTGTGTACAAGAAGGGGATGAGTCGACTCTTCTTCTTGAGGAAACTTCGATCCTTCAACGTGTGCAGCAAGATGCTGGAGATGTCCTACCAGTCTGTTGTGGCCAGTGCACTGTACTTCGCCGTAGTCTGCTGGGGGAGCAGCATTGGAGCCGGAGACACCAACAGACTTAACAAACTAGTTAAGAAGGCCGGCTCCATCATTGGCTGCAAACAAGACAGTCTGGAAGAGGTGGTGGAGAGGAGGACACTGAAGAAACTATTATCCATATTGGATAACCCGGACCACCCTCTCCACCACCTCCTGCAGGGACAGCGGAGCACTTTCTCCAACAGACTCATCCAGCTCCGCTGTCACAAGGACAGATTCCTCTGCTATTCGACTCTATAATAAAACACCTCGGGCCTGATCATCGTCCTTCACATGACTACAACAACGCTACACGGTTGTTGCTTGTTGTTGGTGATCCTGGCTCTACTGTCCAGGTCGTTTAGTTTACTAGTTGTTACTAGTCTATTCTAGCTTATTTTTTTATGAATCTATTCCTTTCAATTCAATATCTGCTCTGTTATTGTATTGTACTGTAGATATTGTGCATTCCACACGTTATATTTTACTATGTAAATTGCTGCTGCTTCAAACGAATTTCCCCCTGGGGATAAATAAAGTTTACATCTATCTATCTATCTATCTAACTGTAAATTAACAATAAACACATTTTAATGGAGGGGGACTTAAATTACTCCCGATATGCTTTTTTGATTTCCTTTCATAGTTGATATGGAATGGCATGCACCAAAGAGTCACAGCATGAGGACCAGCAGCACATCGTCCTCCTTCACCTTGTATCTCTGCACCTCCAGCCAGAAGAGCACATCGGTTTCCAGGAAGTCACCTTTCAGAGAGACAAAGTGCTGGAACTGTGTACAGGTGGCCGGGTTGAGAAGGATCTGTCGAAACAGCAGGCTGTCTTTGGAGGAACTCATCCGCAGGTCCTTGGCCTGCAGGGACACACGGCAGAGCAATGTTGTGTTTGAAAGCACACTGCTCCCTCAGGGATAGATCTAATACATAATGACCTCCTGGTGCGTTAACGGTAGAACAAAACCTTGTGTGCACAGTGGATATCGTACAGTGTGCTCCTGAACAACAGCCCGAAAGATGATCTGTGACCTATGAGCTACAGTCTTAGCTCACAGAAAGCTGAGATAATGATACTCACCTTTATTCAGTAACGCTGCTCGTTGCCAGTGATGAGATAATGCTCATAAAGACAATAGTCATAATCATGTATGGACAACTCCTTCCTGTAATCATCCTGCTTGAAATGTGAAATGTCCATGTTTTATATCTGTGCTCTGCTGTGGAGAATGAAATGAGAGGACGGCAGCAGAGCTGCATGGAAAACACTCCAAACACTATTAAAGGAAGGTTAGTAATGCTGATGCTTTAATCTTATTTATCCTGGATCCAATTTGGGAAAACTAACCACAAGGCCAAAATGGTGTTTGACAAAGCCAGTGCTCTGAGCCAAGTCGTGCACTAAATCACACATGCTTTCAGGCCAGGAAATGCCTTATTTCTCTCCACTGAAAATATCCAGCTTCCCCGGAGGATCCTGCTTACCTTCCAGGCTTCTCTCCTCGCTCTGCGTCGACGGTAGACGTGCTGTGAGAGTCTGTCCGCTGCTTGGGGCTACCACACACAGAAACACACCATTCAAAAGTCAGAAAGTCAATAAACTAGGATTAGCAGAGACACTGAACACCTCTCAAGCCCGTCTGTTCTGCTGCTCTCTGTCACCGGCTGTAACTAAAGCTCTCTCTCCTCTTTTACCTTCTACCTTGCCTCGGTCTTTATTTCCTCTGACCTTATTCATCCAATCGCCTCTTAGACATATCCTTGCCTCTCTGATGTCAACTGTCTGCCAGCGTCTTCTCCACCGTTCCATGTAACGCTGAACTATGTCTGCATCTGATTACTTAATGAGAGGATCTGTGTACATGGTAAACTCGATAACGTAATGAGGCAGCGCAGTGGAGTCTGCGGTTCATGTGTTACCACCTGATGAGGCAACCTGAGAAAGCGACTGCGTTTAGTGGTTTCTCACGTAGCAGCGCCACTAATGTGCTCTTATCTCTCTCCACGCTCAAGGCCATAACACAACAGGACTCTATTGTTTTATTAGGAACAGACAAGCCATTTACGAGAGCTATTCATTATTGATGCAACACAAGGCCAAAACCTAATATCTTGTTTGTGCAATCCATACTAAAGCTGAAGTATAACTAATGGGACTATTCTTTGGATGGGACCAGTAACTTCCTAAAGACTTTGCTGGTTTCCTGGCAACTGCTCAGAGCCAAGAAACAGTCCAGCATACAACCCCCGTAACACCGCAACTTGTCTGGTTTATGTACGGATTACAAACGAGACGTAACAAGTTAATTAGTGAGCTGCCGGTAGACAGATTTTGTTATGGACAGAGCCAGGCTAGCCGTTTCCAGTCTTTATGCTAAGCTAAGCTACTTGACTGTGGCATTACGTTGAATAGACAGACATGCGAGTGGTAACAATAGTATCATATCACACTATTTCTTCATGAGTTGTGCTGCTTTTCACCTCTGGTTGGTGTTTCAGTCGCTCTGTGAACTCGGCTGTGGACAGGAACAGAGGCAGCCACCTTTCCTCAATGTGACTCCTGATGACTTCCTGGATCTCCCTAACGACTGGGTTAGAGGGACATTCCAGCTTCAGATGCTCCAGTCCACCTGCCAGAAGCAATATCTACACACACACACACACACACACACACACACACACACACACACACACACACACACACACACACACACACACACACACACACACACACACACACACACACACACACACACACGTCAAAGATACAGTAGAGGCTGATGCTTGTGTGTTAATATGTTTGATATGAATGCTAAACAACATGAAAAACATATGAGGACAGACTCAGGAAAAAAGAAGTGCCCACAGTGAGAAACCCGACTGAAAACCCCTCTCCTTCCTGACTCCTGCTGTGCTCTTCATCATTCCCACAATCCCTCTGTTCTTCATCTCCCCTGTACGCTTTATGTCCACATACATCAATCTAGCCATGTCTCCCTATTTATATCTCTTTTATATGTTCTCTCATCTCATTATGCACAAAGCCAAGCATTGCGCGCGCACACGCACACGCGCACGCGCACACGCACACGCACACACGCACACACACACACGCGCACACACACGCGCACGAAATGAGAAACAGTCGTGCCATTGGAGTGGGAGTCAGTAGATGAAAGGAGGCCAATCTGTGACTGGATGACTGAGTGTTTGAAAGAGTGAAGGGCCAAAGCAGTAAAGCTGTCAGTCTCTACATCGCTCACGCAGACGAGAAGCAACACTGAGATGTGAGAGAGCGGCAGCCAGACCCAATCCTGCAGAGTTAGAAGCACTAGAATTGGCATCTTCACTCTAATGTTACAATCATTATTTTGATGGTATTTATGAGATGACGGTGAAAAATGACAACGATCATGCACGAGTTGGTCATGTCAACAAACAGGCTATACTGAATCTCTCTCTCTTAACCCAGTGTGCTTCAAGAACAATCAGGGTTCTTCAACGGCCATTACTTTGATATTCACAACCAAGACTGTTAGAGTAGCTCAGCTAATTTAAACAGAAGGAAAAACCTGAACACTTCCTGTTGCGGCTGTGAAAAGGAGTTAGCGAGCTAGCAATTAGCTAACATGTTCAGAACAATCGGTGAATGTTAAAATATATATCTAGAAGTAAATAAACGGTTCATATAGTCAGCTAACAGCAATGAATAGATGAATAGCAGATGAGATCAACAGTTGGAATCGTTAGTGTTAGCTGAGCGTAACGGCTAAATAGTTGACGTAGCGAGTGTTGAATGGTTCAGTTGAATGGTTCAGGTAGTTACAGTATTACACTTTTGAAATAGTTAAATGTAATGCATAAATGGTACAATTACAATTGAACAAACGGAGACGGACAAAAGGTTGGGAACCATTCTGCCACTGTCCTACGACACACAGAATACACTCTTTCCTGTGAATGTATAATAAATACTGCAAAGCAAACATCTTTCTCCAAAAGAGAAAAATCAGGCTCACTGCTCAGTGTCCCATCTACTCACTCTAGCTCTACACAGCATGCCCTCCTGCAGTAATCCTAGAATCCAGAAACCAAATCCCAGACTATAAATGTCAGGAGAGATTTCATGCTTCTGTCATTGTTACCGGAGCAAGTCTTTTTTTTGTCTTTCTGTATCCAAACCACACTCTTCTTCGACTCCTTTTAACTCTAACCACGTTCTCTCACTCCCCGGTTTCCCACCGACACCCTGCTGTCAGAGCTGTCAGCGTGACATCTGCAGGATGCCCGAGAAGGGAGATGGGGAATTGTGTGAGAGCCGCAGCGGCCTCTGTTTATCAGATCTGAATGTTGAGCTGGAGCTCACAGCCCATCTTGGGGTTGTCATGTCATGAGCACCACGTTTCTGCCGCCGTCTCTAATGCTTTCCCAGGACGTTGACAATAATCCAATATCAATCTAGACGTGACGACTCATGAACGGGTTTCCCAATAAAATTGAACATATTCTTTCAACCATGTGACCGACTGACGTACGTCATTCTGCTGCTCTGTTGTGGCCGAGCTGTCGGAGCCAAAGAAGTACGTCCTGGTGAGATATCTGGTCGCAATATGAGACCATTTCTCCCGTCTGACAGCCGTGTCTTTGTGAGGAGTCCTCCTGTACTGCTCCAGATCCAGCCAGCATGTCAGATGGATACTGAGCAGAAACACACATGTTCAGAACCATGTTACCTTTTAATAAAAACATCAGGGCATTGTATACATCCTCCAAACAATACACTTTCTGTCCATTTTCATCCTGCCTTAGTTTCATTTTAATGTGAATATGGTGCACATTTGCAGGTCAGGTACAGTGTAATGTTGTAGATATATCATATGCACATATTCTGTAGAGTGGGGGAAATAAGTCTGAACAGAGGACGATCATCTCATATACAAACTATGTGCTTTACAGCTCACCTGGCATCCAGATTCTGTAGGAAGGACATAAAGTGTCCGGTTTCGTGGCGGTGGAGAAATAAGGAACCTAGACGGTAGCCTTGGTATTTTGGAGGCACTCTGGACCAAGAGGCCCGGGGGCCCTTTGAGAAGGGAGTCGACGGTGAAATGGGAGAGGGAAATAGCGTGGACTGCTCCACCTTTAGAGAAGACACAGCAGCAGAAGGTGGAAAATAAAGTGACTGGGAGGGTGCAAGAAAAATGAAAAAGAAGCAGTGTAAAACTCTGAACTGGGATATTTGCACATCACCTGCTGCCTCTTAAAGTCACTGCAGTATGACACCATTGTAAATAGCACATTCAGGCCAAGTGATATCCTCTTGGAGCCGTGGATAACCAACACTGTTACTAAGCAATGCATAAATACTGGATCGAGTCCACTTTCACATTGGTAGCATCAGCTGTTTATTGGTTGTTAACTGAGAACTAACATTGTATGACTCTGTGGAACACTGTGGACGCCGGCTGACCTGTTTCAGTCGGCGCTCTGATTCCTTGTACAGACTCTGGAGCTCCCTGTACTCCTGACTGTCGATGCAACGCACCTCCTCCTGCACACACACCTGGATGCACACAAAACACACATTAAGCCAATTGGAGCTTAATTAGTATTAATTAATGAATGCGGTAAAAAGAAAAGTATTTATTTTCAGGCAGAAATGCCAACATGTTATGGTCCCAGAGAATTTGCTCCTTCTCTTGGTTTCTTGCATTATATTACATTACAGTTTTTGGATGTTTTACAGACCAAATAATTACTCGAGAAAATACCCCGTCGATTAATCAAGGCTGAAAATGATCTTTAGTTGCAGCCCAAAATCCGATCATGCACAGAGACTCTTGAAAGATTAGACATCCTGCCGTGCATCTTTATGGGACATCCTCTTTCCTCGGTAGGGTTAGATGCATCACTTCAGCTGGTCCAGCAAACCCGTGGAC
>CM051695.1:5016676-5029176 GCA_028022725.1 Lycodopsis pacificus
GAAAGCACATAAGGATCCTTATCTTCAGACTTAGACTGAAGAAATAGAACAAATACAGTAAACATACATGTGTAAATACAAATTCACAATTATATACCTTGCTTTGCAGAACTGTTGTCTTGTGAATGCGAGCATGGTAGGCCCTTCAGTGTTTTGTTGGTTTCTTCGTCAGATTGGGAGGGAAAACGCAGCTGTGAGGCTGAGCAGGTGGGTCGACCTGAACTGCCTTTCCTCCTCTGGATACAGAAGATTGTGTTCTTTTGAAACAACAGCTTGGACAGTCTGGGAAACACCACCATAATAGAAGACACAAGCACATACACATGTGTTTTTTTCCAAATGCATTCTTCATATTATGTGATAAAGTCACAGCTGACTGAATACAAATCTTTAAAATCTTGGTTAGCAAACAACTATTTGTCAGGTTATAACAGCAAAGCTAACAGAAGGCAGCAAGAAAGAAGCAGCATGAGACCCACTGCATGAAACTCATAACAATCGAATGAGTAAAACTGAACACTATATTTCGTAATAATATAAAAACATGTTGTAGTAATAACAATGTAAACATAAATAAGATCAAAATCAATGCAGAAAATAGGCAGTAAAACATGTGCTTTGTATATGTAGTAACTAATTGTACCTGTATTCATTGTAGCAATCACTCTGAAGGAAAAAGGGAAGTCTCTCTTTCACGATCCACTGAATTCCCTGCTCTCTGTCCAGGCACTGCAAAGGTCAGGGAGACATATTCCTCAAGTCAGTGCTCTAAATCTACATCGGGGACTTTCTGCTTATCTTCAGAACCAAATACTTACACGGATAGTGTAATGGTTGTCTACTGGGGGGGTTCTGGCCAGCGCTGCAGGGTCACCAGTAAGTAGTTGTGATCTGCTGCGGTGTAGTCCTGATCGGATTCTTCTGGAAGCAAACTCAGCCGCTCCATCCACGACCTCAAACAGCCCAGTCTCCTGGTTGTACAGCAGAGGCGTCTCTGGGAAAGACTGGAGAAAGAGACACGTAGCGCTGGGCGGTATGACCACACATTTGTATCACGGTATTTTTTGAGATTCTGGTGGTTTCACGGTATTTTTTTCCTTGACTGTTTTTATATATGTTTATAGAGGCTTACTCTACTGTCAGAAGTACATAGAATATGAAAACATTTGAATGTCATCATGTATAAAGGCTTTGCTGACTATAGAGTGTGCTCGTTTGTTCCTATAATGTTGGGATAGCAGTTTGGCTGAAGTATTTTCAACAGACTGTTGTGCTACCGGGCTAGCTAGGGTGGGAATCACCAGAGATCCCGCCATATATTATCACGACACTGCAATATTCTGAGTATTGCAATAACATTGGCCTATATTGCGATGCATTACTTTTTTCAACTTCAAATGATGTCCCCAAAGGAAAACTGTGTCAACATGTTTTATCTAATAAGATAAAGTTCTCAGTCTGTTCATCTCACTTCAATCATTCTCTTTGTTTTGACCAACTTCCTCCCAATCATGCAGACCCGGGACCTTTGCTGACCTCACCAGAAAACAACTCAGCACCATCTAGTGGACTGAAAAAGCAATTGATTTGATTTTTCTAGTAATTTGTTTTTAATAGTTTATATAATAAAAGATTGATACAATAAAGCCACGCAAAATATCGCGATACTATGCTGTACCCAGCATGCCGTTCGGCGGTGTAATTTTATAAATGTACGAGGGGGTACGAGTTTTGTCAAAAAAATAAAAAATGCTACATCCATGACTATACACCAGAAGTACTTTACCGGCAAAGTTAAGAAATCATTGAAGTATTGAGCCAATAGATCATCGGATGCCAGGGAGTTCTCCTGCATGGAGACAAAGAATAAACCATTATCTCTCCAAGGAGTGTCCAGTGAACGAGGCGAAATATACACATTTTGACTGCTGTTACAGACGTTATGAAATGTCAACAATCAAAACTAATACTCACAAAGTTGTCAGCCGTAAGATCAGGAAACTCTGAAAAACAGAGTGAAAGTTTTACCAAACAAAGACCAGCTCCACAAAGTACAACGATTAGAAGTTCTGCTCTTACCTGTTGAAATGAGCCCACTCATTGTTCACTTCTGAAAACGAAAACGAAAATGAATAGACAGTATTTTCAAACTGCAACAGAGCTGTGTGTGTAATTACAAACACACTGCTGGTTGCTATGGAAGTGTGTCGTCGGGGGGGGGGGGGGGGGGGGGTAAAAGTTTAACTAGAGCGCAGGAACTTACAAATACAAGTTTGTTTCTTCTTACAAATTAAGACTCCACAATTACTTTTTTCCTAAGTATTTAAAGGATTAACTTTACTAAAATCACTTACATGTAGTAAAAGAAAGTTAAATAAAAGAGTCAGTTATTGCAGTTAAGACAAGGTAAGGTCGTACCACTAGATGGCACCAAACACCGTCAAAATAAACATTCTAAAACCAATTCACTTTTACAGATTACAATAGAGACAATAGTCCAAAACATTCACAAAAGAGACCAGGTAAAAAAATCGAATTTATTTAAAAACCGCTGAAAACACATTGGTAAAAGCTGAAAATTCATGAGGAAGTCCCAAAACATATATACAGTTAATCAATATTGTATGGAAAAAATATATCAACAGCAAAATTCAGTCATTGTTCTGCTGGTGAGATTTCCTTCACATTCATAATTAAAAACACAAGAACTGTGTTGAAAAAAACAGTGAATACAGTACAAAAAGACACATTGAAGGTACAAAAGCTGCTCTCATGTACTAGCTACATCACTTTCCTTGTTGCTATGCCTCGTGTTCACCATTAGACAAAAAATTGAAGTGACCTCGGCATAACAAACAAAAACACAGCCGACTTTCTGCTCATAGTCGCCGAACGTTTCGCTTGCTCTGTGCGCTTCCAGGCAGAAGTATGTCCTTCTTGCGTCGGCCCACAGACTGGCTGCTGCCACACTCTCTAGAGCCGTGGAAAGCACACAAGCAGCCTGTGCAAAAGCGGAAATCACAGTCGGCTCTGCTGCACACGCCCTCCTGTTTCACTGAGTGACACCTCGCCGGATGCTGACATCGAGGGCATGGCTTGAGGCACTCATCGTTGAAGAGGGTCTGGGCAACCTGGCAAAGAAAATTGAAATGACTTAAAATAAAGGTTTTATGTAAACTTTCTCAGAGCAGTTCCTTCAGTAAGATCAATTAGATCCCCCATCATCCTCCACTAAACAGCAATTAATGCAAACTAATATATCCATATAAACTATTTGACCAAATCCAGTGTAATCAGTTTCAAACTCACTTCCAGAAATTTATCTCGTTTGCTGCTGCTGCCTGATTTCAAGGCACTGTGCTGTGATGGGGTTAAAGTGCTGTTTCCTGACTGTGGGGTGCAGAAGCTGGGCGTCCTAGACTGGGCCTGAACCATCTTGAGGGCCGACCTCTTGGGCAGAGCGAGTCTAGTCTCTGCGTCAGGGACATGGACGGCACCACCGAGCTGTAAGACATCACAAATTTAACTCATTTCAACTTTTAGTTGTTTTGTTGGTTGATATCCATATTGACAATTCAAATGTTACTTTACACTGAATCACATCAGAGAGGAATCTGCTGTTTTACTGGTTCTCTAAAGGATACTGATGGTCAGCCTTGTAAAAAGTATCATAGCCAATGTTTTTAGAACATACCCGTTTGAGAAAGACAACAGAAAGCCACAGAACCGGGAGTGACGCCCAGATATTGATATCAGACCCATTTGACATTGGCCAGCCATCAGCAATAGTGGCTAACATGGCAGACCTCTTACCTCACGAGCAGCCTCCAATTCACTCAGGTAGTTTCTCCTCTTAAAACTAGCTCGCTTATCTTGTAGGATGAATTCATTCCATCTCCTGCACACCTGACCACACCTGCCCAACACAAACAATTGCATGCATGAGAGCAATATTCCCAGCCTTCATTGCACATTAAATAAAGGTTGTGTCAATGAATGTTATTCAAAAAGCAAGGCTTTTACAGACAATCAGGCTTTTAGTTAATTTGATAAAAAGTACAAAAGGGGTCCTGTACTTTGATCTAAGCTCAGTATCCATGATATGCTGTATGAATTCTACAGGATTTTGTAGAGTTATATGCATTCATTCATATACTAATCTATAACTTAAATGCTGCCACAAGTCATCATAATCAGCTTAATGAATGACAAACTGACAATCAAACAGCTTAACCTTTGAGAAGAAAACAGGAATACAGTAGATGCATCAAAAATATGAAAGCTGATACAATTTTACTTTGTATATGACTAATGACAGCTAAATGTGTTGAAAACATGAACTCCTTACATGTAGGTGCTCTCAGAGGTCAGGTGGCTGAAGATGACAGACAGGATGTGCCTGAGGTTCCTCTTCCTCAGTTCTGCGAGTATGTCCACCTTCCTCAGGCCCATCTTCCTGCCGATCAGCCCTGCCAGCGGCATGGTGGTCCTGAACGTCACAGGGGTCTGAGCCAGAGCTGCGGTGGACTTCAGCTGCTCCTTTAGGCTTGGACTTTGGCCAACAGACATGTGGGCTTTCAGTTGGCATATAGCATGAATCAGCTGTAGAGCTGGAGTCAGAGAGAGATTGACGGGGGTTGTCCAGAGAGGAGTCACATCCGGAGTAACAGGAGCTGTTTTAAGGGGCGTCATGTATTCTGGCCTGGTTGTGGTTGATCTTAGTGAGGTAGCATCGTCTTGTCTCGCAGAGGCCGAACTATCAGATGTCATGCTGTTACTACATTTAGCAGAAAGGGCACTGCGAGGGGTGGCACTGCGATCAAAAACCTCATCTTCTGTCGAAAGGCTGTGGCTTTGACGAACATGTCCGTGCTTTCTCTCTGCTGGGTCTTCCTCGGACTGAGAGCCCCCTTCTTTAAGCGTTGAAAGCTTATGTTGACGCTGCAAACGGGAGCGCCGCTTCGCCTCTGTGAGATTTGGGGTTTCACAGTTTCCTCTGGAGGCTGAGAGGAGCAGCTCCAGGAATGAGCCGTCATGGTCCACTGAGGAGTCTTGGGATTTGTCAAGGACCAAGGAACCAAAACCACTGTCTTCACACTCAGACCTGTTCCAGGGTTAGATGGTAGTTAGTAGAACAACATGTTTTTAAGAGAGAGAGAGAGAGAGAGAGAGACAGAGAGACAGAGAGACAGAGAGACAGAGAGACAGAGAGACAGAGAGACAGAGAGACAGAGAGAGAGACAGAGAGACAGAGAGACAGAGAGACAGAGAGACAGAGAGACAGAGAGACAGAGAGACAGAGAGACAGAGAGACAGAGAGACAGAGAGACATCATTTCTTTAGTCAGCAGGGAAAATGTAACAAATTTAGAAAGTGTCAAAAAAAGCATGTACCTGATATATTTGGGTGTGTGTGAGGATGATGGTGTGTACAAGACACTTGAGCTGTCATACTGGTTATTCGTCACACCGCTGACTGGTGATTGAGAGGTTTCCTGAGATGGCGCAGGCAGGGATTTGATAAAGCATGGAGTCTCAATATCAATTTGATCAGAGGCAGAAATGCTCTCGTTGTAATCTACATCAGAGAAAGACGCTCTTCTCTCGAAACTGGGAAGGTAACCAGAGTGTAGTTTGCCATCTTCAAGAGTCGAGGTCCTCATCTGCGTGAAGAGGAGGCGGCGTTTCCTACCAGATAGCTGCAGGTCCTGCTCCAATTTTAAAGCTTCTAGAGAGTCAAACGATGCATTGAGCCAGTGTTCAGACCAGACACTGGTGGAAGATTCAGTCCTTCTGGCGCACGGCGATCTTGTGTCGTCAGCCTTGACATCTGTGGCGGGTTTGCACATGAGAAGTCTGTGTCGCAGCGGGGCATCTCTTTTGTACACTTTAGGAGTTTCACACCAGCTGACCCCTTGAGGCCACTGGATACCTCTGTGGTCTTTGCCCAAATATCCAACCGGGTCTCTGGTCCTCTCCTTGGGTGTGATAGAAAGCCAGATGTTCTCTTTAGGCGTTTCACTGAATTCTACTGGAGACAAAGAGCGACAGGCGTCCACTCCACAGATGCTCTGTGGGCTGTGGAATAAACCAGAGTATCCGCTGTCGGAGCAGTCATAACAGTGCTGGCCTTTGGAGCTCTCGAGGTAGACGTTTGATTCAGGAGTGCACTGCATTTTCCTCCTCCTGTGTGCTCTTTGCGTCCAATACACCGTATTCCCCAAATAGATGTCAACTGACCTGCACACAACAAAAAAGTAGTGAGTGAACCCAAAGACAACTGAGCAGCATAAACTGTGCCCGTCTGGTAACTGACTAGTTTATTAAAGCTAGCTGACACGTTGCCTGTGTTTGCAAGGTCTTACCGTGTTTTAATTAGATGTCATGTTGGACTCACATTGTGATAAGAGATGAGTGATTTTTTTTTTTTTTTTTTTTTAAATACGTCGAAAGTATCCATGTCGTGTTCAGCGTTTACTCTCTAGGTTTATTTAACACTAATTGTCAAAGACTGTCAGCTAGTTCAACACCACACATTGGCAGCTGTTTCATCAGCGTTGCTACGCGAGGGCGTGTTTTAGATTTAAATCCCCCGTCGCGTGCTCTCTGTAATGCCGCTATAAAGTGAGCTGTAGCCGCCAAAACCAACAGCTGAGCCCGACTGGCTGTACACCGCCGACAGCTCAGACAAGGGTCAAGAGTGGAGTGTGCCACTTCATTTCCTCTTACTTTAAGATCTGATAACGTCCAATTAACAGCGGTTGGTAATTGCGCTCGTTCTGCGTGCCCTGAGCAGAGGGAAAACAAATAAACAAGGCTACCTTGCACAAAGAAAACGCATTTGTTAAAATGCACTTGAAAATGGATGCAGAATTCAGAGTCAACAGCATTCAAGACTTAAAAACCGTAACGTGTTATGACTCTCAAGTCCCAGACATCTCTTAGAGCAATTAGCATGACGTGAAACCACCTGTGTCAATTAACTGTAAGTTAACTCGTGCATAGGGGATTGATACTCAAATGTTGCGTATCGTTACATTTGTCTGTGTAATCTCGTCCACGTTGATAATGTTACATTTCAACATACGCATAAACACATAATATCAAAAGAGCCATCAGGTTGGTTCTTAATTAATTCAATCTACCCGTCCAAATAAATTACCCGTTTATCATTGCGGGTAAATAATGTTAAGTTACACCCAGTAATGTGAACACTAACTTACATTCAACATTGTGTGATAAACTGACATGTTATCACTAACTAGCTACTTTAGCCACCTAAAACCACAACCACTGCTAGGTAACGTTAGTGGCTTCCCAGACTCACGACGCTAACTAGCTAGATAGTCGTGTATTGCATTATTTAGCATTAAACAAAAATACTTACCTATTCACAGAACGTGGCTAGTGCACAGGTCGTTTTCCTCCGGCTCGGTTCTAGGCCTCAGTTTGTGCCCCTCGTCGCTGTTTGCTTGCTACATGTTCATCACCTACCAGCCGCGTTTTCAAATTTGGAGCCAACTATGGACTGTGTCACGTGTTTCCGCTTCGGAGTGCAACTTCCTTCCGCGTGTGGTTACCATAGTAACAGTCGAAAGTTTAGTCAAAGTGGCCAAACAAGAAGCAGGTAAAGCTATTAATTTAGCTTCAACAGCATTAAGATAAATTAGCATTACGTGTATAATCTACGAGGAACACCGACCTTTTCTTAATGAAACCTTTGTCTTGACTTATCGGTAATTCCAAAAATTGAAATACTCGCGTTATTTCAACACATGGTGTAGTAGAGCTTTAGCTCAACGCTATCTACATGGATGTACTGAGCTAACATAGGCTCGGCTCATGTTGGGTTAGCTAACTTCAGTGAAGCAGTCTGCTATACACAAAAGCACGTTGTTTGACAGAATAACTGAGTAACGTTAAACGGATGACGTTATCTCCTCAGGTATGAGCGAAGATGAGACTTTCTATCGAAACCAGTCCGCCGCCGCTGACTACCGCGGAAACGTCCCCGTGGAGCACTTGGACTATGGCTACATTGAAAAATGCAAAGACGTAAAATACCTGGAGATGATCTGGAGAGTACTTAAGTAAGAGTCACATAACTGAGCATCAGGGTGTGAAGAAGGTAGAAATTGATTTTGTATATTATTCTATTTGATATTGCTGGTGAGCTTTTCTCCACTAAGATCATTCTTTCATCCTAGAAAGTGAACATGCAGTATTGTAAATACATAGGCCTAGTACCAACACAAAAAGAGCGCATCGTGACACAATAACATTTCGCTAGGAATTTAGGTTTTCAGAAAATAACGTTATACTTTGTGTTCAGGGCCGGCGAAGAGGGCATTTATCCTCATCTGATTGAGTTCTGTGAGAGTGTCTTGGAGAAACTGGACCCCAGGAGCCGAGCTCTCAGGAAGGAAACCCCTGTGGCCACAGCAGCCAGCCTCTCCAATGATGAGTGGAGCCAAATTTTTGAAGACTTGAAGGCATGCAACACATCTTAGATTAACTTCTTTTTTTTAATCAATCTTGATTAATGAGTCATTTTGATATAAAATACTTTGTTACTTACAGACGTGGCAAGAAGAAACCAAAAAGACGGAGACTTCACTAAAACAGCAGTCAGCGTTTGATGATTTACACAATATAAATATGCCACCTATAAGAGGTTCCAATTGCTCCGTTCTTCTTAGTCAGGTAAAAAGGGTCTCCAACGATGTAGCATGCACATTTATGCACTCTAGGAAAATACTCAAATTGAGTCTTATGACACCACAGACTTCAGTTCCAAAAGAAAAGAGGAATTCTTCAAAACGCACTCTCCCGCGAGACTATCGAGAATGGGACAAGTGAGTCATTTTGTCTCTACATTTGTCTTTTACGTCCAGAAGAAAAAACACTGTTACAGCAGCTGCAGGCTCTGTTCCTAAAAGCTTCCATGCATTTCACTTTGTAAAGAAACGCCTTAGCTCAGCATCTTTCATTCCAATGATCCACAGTTAAACAGGTTATGCTGCTCTAGAGCAGCAGAGGATCTTCCTTTCCCCAAATATCTTTTGCTCTGTTCCCAGGTTTGATGCCGAAAAAGAATGTGAACGAATCAACGGGAATTTGGTCAAAAAGGATCCAGGAGTCATGATAACAACAGGACACCCCAAAATCAAGACTAAAGTGGATGCTACAAGTAATGTATTATGTGTAGCAGCTCATAGCGCATAGCAATACTTAGGCAGTGTGTGTTTGTGTCTCAAATGTGTCGTCTCTACAATACGTCCAGTGCTGACAGAACAGGAGAAGCTTCCTCTGGCAAATCGCGAAAAGGACAAAGGCAATGAAGCGTTCAGAGCAAAGGATTATGAGGAGGCTGTTGCATACTATTCCAGGTCAGGCTCTGAAAACAACTCAATTAATATAGCGAGCATTCCACAGCTCCTACGGGGATCATAATATGTTTCCTGGTATTTAATTAGACTTCTTTAATGATTTAAGTCTGATACCATTCCCATTTACTGTGCCTCTAAGTGTGTGTCCATTATCCTCATTATGAATGAAGGTTTGTTTTTGGCCTTCCATTACAGGAGCCTTTCCATTAAACCAACCGTGGCTGCGTACAATAACAGAGCTCAGGCAGAGATCAAGCTCAAGCACTGGCACAATGCCATGAGCGACTGTCTGAGGGTCCTCGAGCTGGAACCAGGCAATATGAAAGGTGAAGCCCCTTTTTTTTGTACAGTAGCGCTTTAATGTCAACAGAAATGTGACTATAATGCAAGCATCGAATTCATGTTTCCCACTCCCTCAAAAGTGGTTTTGTGAATTTTCTGTATGTTTTCTGATACTACATTCACAACTTTACATCACAGGAGTTAACAGTGGCTTCAGTGGCTGGTGTCTGTAACGTCAATGCTGTACGTGATGTATTTTTCCCCACCAGCCCTGCTACGTCGTGCCACTGTTTATAACCACATGGGCAACTTCCGAATGGCTGCTGAGGACCTGAGGGTGGTGCTGAGGGAAGAGCCACAGAATGCTGCAGCCACTGTCGGTGAAATAATGCCTCTAGCCCTTTTTGACCACTAGGTGTCACTGTATTTGTGTGAGATCAGGCACTTAAAAGCAGCTTGCAGCTACTGCAAGATATTAATATAATCACACCTAGTCTTATATAACTGTAATCAGACAGTGGTGTAGCTTTTACTCTTGTTTTGAGGCAGATGATGAGCTCAGGGTGCATTTTATTTATCCGTCACTCATAGAGACATTGTTGATATGTCCATTAATTATGTATTAGTGGTTTTAATGTACTGTAGGTGAATAGGGAGAAGATGATCCTTACATGATCCTACATTGCAACACAATAAATGATCTATAGCTGAGAGGTATATGGGTGATTGTGGTGTCTGTATGCGTCACCTTTGCTGACTTACTGAACAGAACTTGGGTTCCTACTGTTGACAAATTCTAATTTGTGAATTATTTGTGGTTTAGCAACTTCTGTCTGAAACTGAGAAGAAGATGAAGGAATGTCAACCTGAGCTGCAACGCAAAGGCAAGAAGATCCTCATTCAAGAAGTAGAAGAGGAAGATGATGACTGCAATAAGGATGAGGCAGAGGCAGAAGCAGAGCAGAGCGGTGAGATTATTTGGACCTCCATATTCCAAATTGATGTATCGTTGGTTTACACACAGACACAGAGACAGAAGCCAGTGACCGTTTAAATTCCCTGAATCCCTCCACGAATCTGCCTGTGACGTCTTTTCAGCTATATTCAACACTATTTAACATCATGGACAGTTTAATTCGATTTTGAGAGCTTTTTAAATCAGCATCCGTTATGTGTCGTGTATAAAGCAGCATTCTGCAGAATATTATTGTATTACGGCTGTGCATAGACAAACAACCCCGTATATGACAATACAAATGGTTTCTTCTTCTTCTTCTTCACAATGTATTACTACTGATCTAAAATGTATAAATAAACTACCAACCATATACCTAGTGCAGTGGATCTATAGCTCTATTGTGGATCACATTTGCTTAATTACACAGTAGAGGCTGACCAATAATACCATCAAAAACCAATAAGTCAAATATCATTTTTTTATTTAGTTTACGAGAGGTGTCGTAATTACCTATATTTTTCCACCAAAGTGAACTTTCCAAATGTTAAATGTCCTGCTCGGAACATTTTACAGAAGGTGTGACTCTGACAGTTATTCATGAGTTCAGAACATGTGTTATTCATATTATTTAATGATCAAGTTAAGTAATTAAAATTATCAAATTACTTAATTTCCTCAAAAAGTTATGGGGAAAACAAGATAAACTGTCGGCTCTCAAATACCCCATCAACAATTCCATAATGGCTGCCCTACTTCTTAGAAATCAGAACTCAGCATTGAAATTTGAATGTATAAAGACTTATCCATATGCAGTATTTTGTGAAGTGTTCTGTATTTTTACACTGGACTGTAGTATATCTGTATATTAGGGGTGTAACAGTTCACAAAACTCACGGTTGGGTTGATATATATATTTATTTATTACAACTAACATCATGAAGTTATTCTTTGACTTTGAACAATGATGGAACTATACCTGAGTGACTCATCTTCTGGGGTGTCTTCTTAGCAACATATAAGCATAACAAACAAAAACTGCTCCTTAATGTTATGTAGTATTGTTACTTACATCTTGCAAAAGAGATTTTTAATATCAATGTGGCTACCTGGTTAAATAAAGGTTTTTTGTTTTTTTTATTCAAACGTATTCGGTTCGTCATGCGTACCGAACCGTGAGCCTTGTACCGAACGGTTCAATACGAATACGCGTATCGTTACACCCCTACTGTATATGTGTGCCCACTTAGTCCTCACTGTGGCTGCCTGGTGTTAGGGTTCAAAAACCAAAAAGGATGAGAGCCTGCAGGCCGCAGGGACTTTTCTGCTGCGAGCCTCTGAGTGCGCACGCGCATCAGAAAAATGGACTGGAACCGGTTCACACTCAATAACAATATTTAATGAACTACATGCAATTCACTTATAAGCTGCATCAACTACCAATAGTAATATTCTCGAGAATAGAGATCACACCCACGCATCTCACTCACAGGTCTCTGAATTCAATTCAGGTTGCTGAAAAACGAGCTTGCGAATGTGGTCTCAGGAATTCTCTCAGAACAGTGTCTTTTATACGTCGGAAATGTCCAAACAGTCATAGATCATCGAACTGACCCTCCGTGGCCATCCGTGACTGGCTCCATTTGAATTCAGTCTCCTCCCTGGATCGATTCTTTAGCGAAACAGCTTTGCTCCTTGCAAAACATCTGTCTTGACTCCACCTCTGGTCAGCTTGTCCTGGCCACTGATCCCATCCTCCACTCTGCTGCATGTCTGACCCTTTAACGTATTCTTACAGTGTTTTAATACCTTTAGTGACTATACTTTTATGATTTAATACCTTCAATTAGTTAATATACTGTAACACAAAATATC